>CM027081.1:926946-987254 GCA_015343265.1 Pao palembangensis
GGTGTAGATCCGGTGTAGACCTGGTGTAGATCCGGTGTAGACCTGGTGTAGACCTGGTGTAGAACCGGTGTAGACCTGGTGTAGACCTGGTGTAGACCCGGTGTAGATCCGGTGTAGACCTGGTGTAGATCCGGTGTCGACCTGGTGTACATCCGGTGTAGACCTGGTGTAGACCTGGTGTAGAACCGGTGTAGACCTGGTGTAGACCTGGTGTAGACCTGGTGTAGACCCGGTGTAGACCTGGTGTAGACCCGTTGTAGAACCGGTGTAGACCTGGTGTAGACCTGGTGTAGACCTGGTGTAGACCTGGTGTAGACCCGTTGTAGACCTGGTGTAGAACCGGTGTAGACCTGGTGTAGACCCGTTGTAGACCTGGTGTAGACCTGGTGTAGACCTGGTGTAGACCCGTTGTAGGCCTGGTGTAGACCTGGTGTAGACCTGGTGTAGACCCGGTGTAGACCTGGTGTAGACCTGGTGTAGATCCGGTGTAGAACCGGTGTAGACCTGTTGTAGACCTGGTGTAGACCTGGTGTAGACCCGGTGTAGACCCGTTGTAGACCTGGTGTAGACCTGGTGTAGATCCGGTGTAGATCCGGTGTAGACCTGGTGTAGATCCGGTGTAGACCTGGTGTAGACCTGGTGTAGAACCGGTGTAGATCCGGTGTAGACCTGGTGTAGAACCGGTGTAGACCTGTTGTAGACCTGGTGTAGACCTGGTGTAGACCTGGTGTAGAACCGGTGTAGAACCGGTGTAGACCTGGTGTAGACCTGGTGTAGACCCGGTGTAGACCTGTTGTAGGCCTGGTGTAGACCTGGTGTAGACCTGGTGTAGACCTGGTGTAGAACCGCTGTAGACCTGGTGTAGACCTGGTGTAGACCCGGTGTAGACCTGGTGTAGACCTGGTGTAGACCTGGTGTAGACCCGTTGTAGGCCTGGTGTAAACCTGGTGTAGACCTGGTGTAGACCCGGTGTAGACCTGGTGTAGACCTGGTGTAGATCCGGTGTAGAACCGGTGTAGGCCTGGTGTAGACCTGGTGTAGATCCGGTGTAGAACCGGTGTAGACCTGTTGTAGACCTGGTGTAGACCTGGTGTAGACCCGGTGTAGACCCGTTGTAGAACCGGTGTAGAACCGGTGTAGACCCGGTGTAGACCCGTTGTAGAACCAGTGTAGAACCGGTGTAGACCCGGTGTAGACCCGGTTTTCTGTCTTTTTTGCTGGTCCCTCTTGACTCTCTGTCCACTCAGGTCGACCACGGTGAAGAACCGGATCCCGTCCACGCTGTGGGAAGCCCAGTGCACCAGCAGCTTCTCCTCCGGTGCCAGACTTGGCCAGACAGAGGTCCAGGATCTGAACTCGGTCCCGATCTACCGGAACATCCTGGTTCTCACCCGGCAGAACAACAGTCGCTGCTACACCGCATCATTTCAGTCGGTGGCTGTTGGCTGTACCAGCGTCCGAGGAACAACCAGCCACAGCTGACCCAGACCAGGACCAGGACCAGGACTAGTCTGTCAGTGTGTCATTTAATGACTGTTTCCTGATCAGAACTGACAAAGCTTATTGATTGTGTGATCAATAAAATTTCTTTGATCCAGTTTCTGGTTATTGTGACTTTTAAGTGAAATTTTACACAAACATGAACCTAAAAAACATTTAATTAGAAAAAAAACAGTTTAACCAGCGGAGCTGTTTCTCTCTCTCCCTCTCTCTCTCTCTGATCAGGTCATTGGAAGCTAACAGAAGGCTAGCAGATGCTAGCACTGTGCTCACACATTGAACAGATGAGTTAGCGCGACCTGATTAGCCGCTGATTGTGTGTTTTTCTAATAATCAAAAGTCTGTAAGACCACATGACCTACAGAGATGTTGTGTTTCATTCATCTTTTAGCGTTTTTGACAACCAGATATCATTTTATGCTGTTTTAGCCGACTGAGCTAAAACCCGCTAATGTTATCAACTATAGCTTCTGAATATCAGCTAAAAACTGCTGTGGCTAACTAATGTTAGCATACGTTAACGACCATCTGCCACCGAGGGGGAACTTCCCTACCTCAGTTTACTGTCTCTACTTGCTGTGTGTCCTCTGTCCACAAGGTGGTGCTCTTGCTGCTCTGCATTCTTCTTCTCTTGCCCTGTCCCGGCGTGTTTCTTTCCTGGTCGCTGTGACATCGTTGGTCAGTCATCAGATCTTCCACGTCCTGCTGTCCCTCTGCACCCTCACCAGCAGGAGGCGCTGTTCCGGGACTTCCTCTGGCGGCAGCCGGGCCTGGGTCACCATACGGCGAGCAGCGCCTCCTGCTGGTCTGCGCCTCCGCGCCCCTCCTGGCAGTTTGCTGCGCAGTAACGACCTTCACCATGAGGGGGCGACATAAAGACATGAAAACAGCAGTAGAGGACGTGTGTGTGTGTAATTATCAGGTTTTTCAGGTTTGGAGTTAAACTAGTTACTATCAGAAGGGGGGGGGGTTCTGTGGTGTCATTCAGGAAATAAATATGGCACAAATATTCTTTTATGAATTAACTGATTTATTGATCCATCCTCCTCCTCCTCAGTGAGGCAGGAAGTCCTGTTAGAGCCAAAAGTGACCCACAGACTTGTGTTCATTGTGTGTTTGCGTGCGTTTAAACTGTTTGTTCAGACAGTTAATGAGCAATAATGGAGCAGGAAGTCATCGGTAGTGTTCTCTTGTGCTCACAGCTGCTCCTGAGCTCAGGTAGGCTCCCGAAACTCGTCTCTCCTTCACTCATTCACACACATTTGACATCATTTAGTCGTTCGTTTTGTCTGGGTTGACGTGGAACGTCCTCAAACTGGGCGCTTCTGGGCTCTGTTCTGTCTGCGTGAGGAAATATCAGAGAAAACTGCCACTAAACGTGACAGGATGTTTAACAGTAAAAATGAAGAGGACAGGGGTGGCTGGCCGGTAGGGGGCGCTAGGGCGCCACCCCTAGCGTTTTTGATTTTTATTTAAACAATTAAAAAATTAATTAAAAAATAGTCATTTATTCGAAGTAAACTATGTGTTTAAATACATCAAATAAAATAATACAAATAAAAATAATAAAGATAACATAAAAAACCCTGAAGGTTGTGGCTCTAAAACTCTGGCTCTGGATCAGACCAGACGGATTGGATCTATCATCATCTCACCTGCTTTGAACAAGTCAATTTAGGCTCACTGAGTGAAATCAAACAGCTCGAAGGCGTCTGTGTTTGCTGTTCTGGATCAGACGTTCAGCAGGTTGTCACTCAGGATCAACACCGATTGTGACCTTTCAACTTCAGCTTCCACTGAAAAGTTTAAGGTTTTCGTTATCGTCGCGCTGTTGCTAAGTTACTGAGCTGAGTGTGTCTAAGAACAGCTTTCTCACACTTCCTGTTTGTGTCCCAGTAAGAATGGCTGCCACTGCGGCAGAGGTCGCGGGGTCATCATGGCTGCTGTCGCCAGGAGCCGTCGCCAGTTTTGTCATCCTCCTCGTGCTCTTCATCCTCCTCACCAGCCTCTGCAGCGACTGCAGGAGGTTAGCTGCTTCTTCTCAGCACGTCACACCACAGAAGAAGAGCAGAGCGGCTGCTGAGAGGACCTTCAGACGTGTGAAATAGAGGGACGGTTCACCCACAACACAAACCAGGTGTTTTTTAATTTTCCAGACACTCGTTTGATGTGCAGGACTCGGAGGTCGACACTACTCCTTCCAGCCTCATCAGGGTGGTAAGAGACGGAAACGTGGGTCTGAAACGCTGAAACAGGATGAGACGTTTGTCTGGTCCACAGATGAAGCTGGAGGAAGCCTCTGGGCCACAAGAAAACCCAGGCAGCAGTGAGATCCAGACAGACGAAGGTTATTCTTGGTAATATTATTATTGTGATTATTATTGGTATTATTTATGCTGGTTCTGAATTACAGAAGAGCCAGTTCCCTTCACGCCCTGGAGGAGCCACTTGGGGGCGCCAAATACCAATCAAGGTCAGTTTGAGTGATGAGTCTGAAATACATCCAGAAATGTCTATATTTTTATTAAATTAGTGTGTTATCAGATCATAAAACCTCCCCAAACATGATGATGACCACCATTATAGGTCCTGTATCTAAAAGCCAAATATTGGCTTTAAAAATGAAACGTGTGTGGGCTTTTGGATTAACATTTTTAATCCATGGCTTTACTGTCCCTCATGGAGGAGTTAAAAAAACAAAACAAACTCATTCATATAAAAAAAATTCATATAAAATCTGAGTGGTTTCTTCGTTTTACTCAGAACTGAGGCCAGAGCGTCAACCTGCAGGTATTTTACTTTTATTCCCTGATGTCAAAAAGCAGAAGCCTACATTTATTTCCCATGATGCTCTCGTGTATTAGGAGAAAGCTCATTACCCTTCTTTGGCTGGAGGAGCCACCTGGGGGCGCCACCGAGCCAAGGTTTGTCACAAGAGCGAGAAAAAAGGGGAAATATTCAAACAAAGACTTTGAATGGTTGTGTTTAGGAAAAGCAGCTATTTCTCATTCGTTCACTGTACAGGTGTAAAAACCGCCATCCCGTTATCAAACGATCAGACGTCAAAGGACAGAAATTCACCTGAAGAACGAGACAGCGTGAGGGCGGGTCTGGCCACGCCCACTACGTTACAGGTGGAGGGGAAGGACCCGGAAGTGTCATCACGGCCTGAGAGTCATCCCCGTCAGGATGATTAATCTGGGACCCAAGAGCAGCTGCGTGTGAAGGTTTAATTTAATCCTGATATCATCTCTTTTCATTGATTTATGTCAGAATAATCCGATATGATTAATATTAGACTTTAATATCGGTCACCCTCAGACAAGTGTTGAGCTTTAAAAATCAGTTTAGGTTTGTTTAAATCAAGAAAAGACTTAATGATTGAAGGTGTTGTGAAACAGTTTCCCTTTCCAGTCTCTGAAAAAGAGAACCGCCCTGATGGTGGCGCTATACGGAGTTTAAATCATCATTACTGACCTACAAAAATGGCTCAACAGGGTTTTTTTTTTTAATGTTTCTTTAATAAAAATGTGAAAATGAAAGCTCTCCTGTGTGTGTTTTATTATAAATCATTATCAAACAGAAGAGGCAGAAAACCAGATTAATATGCTGGATGATAATGCAGCTGTTGTAAAGCAACATCTGGACGGACCAGGAAGTGACGTGAGGATCCAGCTGGTGGTTTTATTTCTGCGTTCCTAAATCTCCGGAGCTCTCTTCAAGCACCTCCACTCAACATCCGTCTGTCTGCGGATCAGCAGCTTCCTGACAGACCGGAAAGGCTGTTATCAAAAAGGCTCCAGTTTTTAGTCAGTTTTCCTTACAGAGCACTGTCGCCTCCTGCTGGACTGCCAAAGGAACGCATACGATCTTTCAATTCAATTTCAGTCAACTTTATTTTTAACAGCGTCTGTTACAGTTGTGGCGTTTGCCTGCAGTTGCGTGTTTCTACCATGACGTGGCAGTGTTGTATGATATCCCGGTTGTTGATATTGTACGGAGAGTGAAGAAGAGGAAGTGGCGAGTGTTCCAGAACACACTGACTGCTTGTCTTTTCCTCACCGTTTCTTACCCACAACACAACACTTTTTCCGCCCCATAAGTTGAGTTCTTTAAGCGTGGTTGACCCTTTTAACTGCTCGCACGGAGTTTCCTTCTGGGTAAGACAAAACGATCAACTTCTTTATGTCGACATCACTCCAAACTCAAAAGTTTTTTTTTCTCACATCGACCAACAAAATAAGAAAAAGTGATACCACTTTCTATCCCTCCCTTCACAATGATACTGATAACTATTACTGTTTTTAACAGAGCTTTTTAATTTTTTAATTAAATGTTTTTAATTTTCCAATTACACACATTACACACACAACATACCATATTTACAAATATACAACATAATACAAACATAAATATCCGAGGATATCTCAGTTTAAGTTCAGTTTATAAATTCCATATTCCCAAGGCTTCACATATTTGCATTGTTTTAATTGCCTTTTGGTTCTTGAGTCCTGTCAATGATTTTATAAAATGTCCAAATTCCGTTTTGAATTGTTGAAATCTTGTTTTTTTCCCGGTCCATTTAGATTTGTATATGGATTCTCCAAGTAATATGAAAAGTTTTAACGAAAATATTCCTTTGCCTTGTAAGCTTCTTTCAACATACAGAAAAATGTCTTTTAGATTTAAAGAGTCCCATTTGGTCTCTGGCAAACCTTTCCATGTCAGTTCAAAACAAAGTGACATAACGACAGTTACAAAATAAATGAAGCACAGTTTCTGGTTCAGTATTGCAAAAGACACGTTTCGTCTGTTTTTCTGAATCTGGCAAGTATTTTTTGACTGGATTCATCATGTGAACAACTTCCTAATGTAACAGTTGGCATCGGTGAGGGCTTGTTGGACATTATGGGGTTAAATGTGGGTCAAACTGTGACGTAGGGATTCAAACCGCGTCGCACGTAGGTCACGTACGCGAGGTGGCGTCACGTTGGTGCTGCACGCACACTCCACACACACACGCACGCACACACACATATAAACACACGCGGTTCAAGAAATAAATATGGCAATATATATGGCTTCTGCGGAGGAGAACCGCAGAAGTCCAAACCGGTAAACAACAGAACCTCGCGGGGTGTGTCACTGCGAGTCTGAGCTCAACCAATCAGCTCGATGCTCCTCCCCACGTGGTTGTCTTGTTTACTACGAGCCCGCGAGCCTCCGTGCGTGCTGCCCGAAAATCCCGGAGTGGAGTTAAGTAGAGCGGATTGTTTGGACTACGGAGAAGACGATAACGTTGACAGCGTCTGTTTGTTTATTACCCCTGACACGATCCGGCTCAGGGTCGTATCAAAGAGGAAACAGACTTTTTTTAAAACAAAAAATAACCAATGAATTGTTTAATTTATTAACATGATCGATACCAGTGGTCACAGGCCGGTCAGGTGTGCCGGGTTGTCCTAATCTCTGCTCCTCGTTCCAATCAGCTCAGACCTGAGGAGAGAGGCCCAGCACAGGCCCTGGAACCCACCTGAAGGGCTGTGACACCCCACAAATTATAGGTTTACAATTTTAAAGAAATAACTATAATTGTCACAATGTTAAAGAAGTGGAACACGTCGGCACCGTTTCCGTTCGATCCATTCTGAACTCCAGTCCGGATATTGTATGGCTCCTCCCTCCCTGATGGTTGGAGAACGTTCACTCACACCAGTAACCGTGCACAGAAGACTGGAAACACGGGGAAGACTGGGAACCGTGGAAGCGCCGCGATTGTTAACAGCTGTGCAGGTTTGTGGTGCTCGGTCTTCCTCTTCATCACTGCTCTGGCTGTCTGGTTTCATTGCTTTAGTGGTTTGATGGTTGAACTGGGAGCTGCTGCAGGTCTGAAACTGGCGAGAGAAAGAAGTGGGGGGTGTGGTCGGGGGGGCCAGGAGAAAACTTTTAAGACTGAGCCAGGTTCGGATTTCTGGGAGCTGTTCTTGTGTTGGAGTGCAGTGTGTGTGTGTGTGTGTGTTGAAAAATGTGATTCAGGATTCAGTCAATCTTGTGAAATCTCAAATCTGAGATAACATTTTTTCCTTCAGAATTCAGGAAAAAAAAGTTGTAAAAGTAAGAAACGCTTATTAAAATGTTGAAGGTCCTCAAGTTAAATTGAAGCATTGGACCAGCTGGTGTGTGTGTGTGTGTGTGCGTGTGGGTGGGGGGGTGACCAACATCATGTTGAAACTGAGGAAACTTGAGTGTCACCTGAGGGTCTGATGGTCTCTGACCGGGTTCCAAACGTGCCGTACGTGCTGACAACAACCCTCTCGACTGACTCACCACCAACAGGAAACCCGGGAGCATGCTGCGCTCTATTCTGTTGCCACAGCAACAGCAGAGTGATGTAATGCTCCCACGTTGACGTGATGTGATGATATCGATCCATTCACTTCCTGCTGCCGTCTTTGTTCCGGGCAGACATGCTGACAACACGTCTGGGGAAGCGTTCCCTCAGGGGGCTGTACTCAGGTCAGGGCTCCAGTCACATCATCGCCATGGTGACCACCAGTGCAGGCCATCCTTCAGCTCCTCAACACTGGTCCGGCAGCAGAGCCGTGTCCTCCAGCATCAGCGTTCCCAGCAGGTCAGGTTTGTCCCTTCAGGACGCCACGTGCGGCGCCTGTGTTTCCTAACAACAGTCGGTGTCGTCCTGCAGCCAAACGCGACCACAGGAAGTGGACATGGATGAGCTGATGGCTGCCATGGTTCTGAGCAGCCTGTCCTGCAGCCCGCTGCTGCACAGCCCCGCCCACTCTCACACAGCCGCAGGTAGGACGGGCTCCAGTAGCACCAGCTGCGCTTGCTTAGCTGCGTAGCATTAGCAGGAAATGTTGCTGTTTCAGCTTCGGTGAACGGCTGCGCTTGTGGGGAGCTGTCAGAAGACAACAGTGACCACTGGGGCAACATTTGCCATGGCAACGGAAGCCCCACCCCCTCTTCACCAGTAGAAGAGGTCACTTCCAGTCTGGCCACACCCCCTGACGAAGGCACGGACATGGATTTGGATCAGGTTCCTTTTGACGAGCCGGCGGTCAGAAAGCGCAGGGTGAGCGAGAGACGTGGTTGGTTCCTGGCAAATGAAACCCCGCCTCTGTAGCGTGAGGTTGACGGCGCCCTTCCTCCTCAGAGCTCGGGGAAAACAGCGTACAGGTGTCTGTGGCCGTGCTGCGGGAAGCTGCTCACCTCCGTGGTGGGAATCAAACGTCACATCTGGACAAATCACCTGAGGTAAGAATCAGGCCAGTCCTGCCTGGTCCCAGACCAACTAACCAACCAAACAACCCACTAACCAACCAAACAACCAACCCACTAACCAAACAACCAACCCACTAACCAACCAAACAACCAACCCACTAACCAAACAACCAACCCACTAAACAACCAACCCACCACCCAAACAACACCCACTAACCAAACAACCAACCCACTAACCAACCAAACAACCAACCCACTAACCAAACAACCAACCAAAAAACCAACCCACTAACCAAACAACCAACCCACTAACCAACCAAACAACCAACCCACCCACTAACCAACCCACCCACTAACCAACTAACCCACCACCCAAACAACCCACTAACCAAACAACCCACTAACCAATCAACCAACCAACCAACTAAACAACCACCAACCAACCTACTAACCAACCAACTCTCAGAATAACAGCTAATTAACTAACAGGGAAGTGTAGGTTAGCTGAATCCTGATAGATCTGTTTTATCGGTTAACTGCTCCGCCGGGCCTCTGTGTTGATACAAGACTTGTTGCAGACACGCCGCGGGAGCACTTGTTAGCCAGACGAGGATTTTACCACTGAAGTTAACTAATGGGAGCAGCCACACTCACTTCCTGTGTCCCAGGCCCTGCCCACATCCCCTCCAGCCTCTGCCTTCCCCCTCCTCCTCTCCCCAGCCCTCCCCCTCCCTCCCCTCCGTCTCCCACCTCTGGTGCTCTGAGTTGCTCCGCCCCCTCGTCCTCCAACATCTTCTGGCAGGTCCAATCAGAGCACTCCTACCAGGCTCCACCCCCCAGTCATGTGACCACAATAACGTTTGACCAGTGTACAATGACTCCACCCACCAGCAGCCACAAACAGGTAAATATATTCAGTTAAACTGTGCGATTGGTTTACATTGTCATTTATAGATGTTTCTAAATATTTTTAACAATGTTTCTATATTGTTGATATATTGAGGTTTTAATCTGGTTTATTAATCTGAGTTTTCATTGAACGTTTCGCTTTTTAAACATAAAAATTAAAAGCAACGCTGCTTTCAAACCTTCCTCGTGTTCTCTCCGACCCCGGCCTTCATCATCTCCCCTCCTCTTCCTCAGGGTTCTGCGTGTCGCGCTCGTTCCGTGAGCGTCGGGGAGCAGTGGCTGCAGCAGCACAGCGCCCCCTGCAGGTGAGTACAGCAGACGCTGATCCAAGGTGCTGATGGTGTTGGGTCACGGCTGCATGTGCTCCGCAGGAGGCCGCGTGGCGAGGCCAAAAAGTGTCGCAAGGTTTACGGGGTGGAGCACAGGGAGCGCTGGTGCACCGCCTGTCGCTGGAAGAAAGCCTGCCAGCGCTTCACGGACTGAAGCCGCGGCTGATCCAGGTCACTGTGGGCTGAACCATCACATGACGGCGGCTCTGCTCTCTGTGGTCGCTCCCCCGATTCCTGTAAATATTCCTCCCGTTTGTGTTTTCCCATCATCCTTTCCTGTTACGGGGGCTTTGGAAACAGGCACTTTGACTCATCGCCACAGAAACCACAAACAGTATTTTTTCAGCAGATGATTGAAGATGAAACTTTTATAAATGCAGTAAAACATCAGCTCTACTTGAATACGTTTTTACTGTTTTTGTATTTTTTTTATTTCCGAGAGGAAAAACCCTGATCATTCTTATGTAAAGATGCATATTTTATACACGCTGACATTCAATAAAAGCTTCAACGTCTCCTGTTTGGCTTCAGCTGATGTCAACTGAAAAGAATCAGCTGTGACTGTCAGAGGAACATTTATTAAATTTGCTGAACATGGTTTAAATAAAGTTTATTAAAGGAGGTGAAGATCAACCTGTAAACTGATCATAAAAAAAACTGCTGCAGGTACAGTAACTGCTCCACAGACTTGCACGCACGCACGCACGCACGCACACACACACACACACACACACACACACACACACCTGTGACTGCTGTAATAAATTATATGTATACTCGTCCAGGTCAGGTGACAGGTCAAAGTTCAATCTGTAGAGAGAAAACAGAACATTACTGTTGTATCCTGATGAGGTCAAAGGTTAAGCAGCATAGGTGGAGTACAGCACCCCCTGGTGGACACAGGCATGCTCACCATTTATCCAGTTTGTTCTGCATTGATTCGCTCTTCCCGTCACAGGCGACGATCTTGACCTTGTCGACCTTCACCAGGTCGGTCACCTCCCTGAACTCCACGTCGTTCAGGACGAACGTCCACACGTTGTCACAGAACCGGTAGGTGTTGAGAGAACCCTGCAGAGCAGACGGACCGACGCTAGAGAGTCTGACTGTAATCACAGTCAACACACGGAGAGAGTGAGACTGGCTCCTGGGCGTCTGTGCACAGCATCTGCACTTACAGCCGTTTTATCCAGGTGACTCCAACAGGCGTCCTCGCCGGATACTAACCGAGCGTACGAGCACGTCAGGAGCCGTTTACAGCTGACTTATCAGTTTATTCTAGTGACCACGGATGTGACACGTACAAAACAAGGTTATCACACGTAAACCCTTCAGACCTGATGATTTTAAAGTTTGATTCGGGTTCACTCACCCTGAAGTTGACCCGGTTGCGGACCCGATTGGCCAGAGCCGTGTTGATGGCTTTATCGAACTGAAGCAGGACCTGAAGAGCCAGCTGAGGGGTGATCTGCTGGGTCTGGAACACACAAACACGGGAACACTCAGCCAATCACGGATTCCTGCTCGCACACAGCTGCTGCCGTTCACCAGGAGGCGTTTTCACACCAGTCTCTCTCTCACACACACACACACACACACACACACACACACACACACACACACACACACACACACACACTGCAAAGCAGCTTCAGGTGGTTCTTAGAGATTATTTTCCACTGCTGATTCTTCTGTAGCTGCCTCTGTAGAAGTTTACTGATTCTAATAAATCACTGATCTATGATTAATATACAGTTGGAGCATCGCTGGTACCAAATTCAGCTAACAAAGCTAATTCTACAGTGATAAATAAGCACAATGAATATACTTTCTTTGGAAGGACGGTTGTTTTAAGTACATAGTGAGTGAGAAGCACATACAATATGCTCACTTGAGTTTGGACTTTTTATCCTCACTTTTAGGACCCGGCTGGGTCCTTGATGTTAACGACGGTGATACAGAGCGTTTCCAGTTTAGCAAAGATTGCTCAAACTACCGTAAAGTTCTTCTTTAACACTACCTTCCAGTCCAGAAAATACAAACTATCCACAAGACTGTCTCTTAAACTTTTTGAACCATTGAAGACAAATTCTATTGACTGTTGTCGGTTACAAATCATCATTAAATTAAATCACAAGCTAACATTAGCGAGCTAGCCGGGACCGACAGCAAGCAACAAGCGGCTGAGGAAAAACAGTTTGTAGTGACGGTGTGTGTCACCTGGATAAGCTCGTCCAGACTCTCCTGCAGGCTGTTTCCCAGAGTGGTATTCCTGTACAACTGGTACGCCATCACAAATACAATACGACAAATATAGCTCTTAAATTTAGTTAAACGCTGCAACCACACACGAAGCTAATCTCGCCTGTCAATACTTGGAACGAGAATTGTGGCAGACTCCGCCTTCTTCCGTATGCGTCACTTCCTACTATCTACGGATGCCGAGTGACTTTTTCCGGATATGCCGTAAAATAATTGTATTTAGTTTATATTCAGAAACAAATTTCATATATTTACCCACGTTCTTTGTATTTATCTCATTATGTTTGTCACCCAAAATAATATTGATATCATATCAATAAAATCATAGAAGTCCGTGTAAAGTGCAGTAGATGTAGTAATCACGAAGTTTTTTTTAAAGTCCAGTTTCAGTTTATTTTCAGGGAAATGTACGAACTTAAGCAACAAAAATATACTCAGTAATTAAAAATTTCCAATTTCAATTTTTTTCACCCCCTGAAGCTCACCAGCAAAATATAGATTTTAAATAAAAGTACTCAGAGTTGAATGAGATTTTATGTCTCCCTTATTAACTTTGATCCCTCGTAACTACACAATAACTATTGGATAGTTTGATTACACAAATGTCTGAGGATGATGTCAACGACAAAGAATCAGCTGTTTTCGGAGAAATTATTTATTAAATCTGCTGAAACTGCTCATAAATAACTGCTGCAGATACAGTAACTGGTCCCCACACACACACACACACACACACCTGTGACTGCTGTAATAAATTATATCAACACTTGTCCAGCTCAGTCGACAGAGGTCCAACTCCAGCCTGCAGAGAGAATAACAACATATTTCTGTGTGTCCTGACGAGAGGTCAAAGATCAGCAGTGTGGGTGGGTACAGCACCCCCTGGTGGACACCCGCACACATGCATGCTCACCATCTATCCAGTGGCTTCGCTCTTCCCCTCTGAGGCCATGATTTTGACATTGTTGACAAACACCAGGAAGGACACCTCCCTGAACTCTGCATTTTTCAGGAAAAACGTCCACCGGTCCTTAAACTTGTAGGTCCTCAGATGACCCTGCCGGACAGACGGACAAACGCCAGAGAGTCTGAGAGAAGTCAAACATGGACACGTAGTTATTGTGATCAACAAAGTCCGAAATTCGGTAAAAACCCTAACCCTATTACACTCGTCATTAATCATTTATCAGTTTGATTCAAATATTTTTATCATCTTTGTTGTGATCTTGATATTTTAAGAAGTGAATAAGATTTAATGGGTGTGACCAAGCACTGATGACTGGTTCTGCTAAACCAGTTCATCTGACTGGTTCTGATAAACCAGCCGTTTACAGCTGACTTATCGGTTTATTCTAGTGACCACAAATGCGACACGGACGAACTCAGGTTGTCACACGTAAACCCTTCAGACCTGGTGATTTTAAAGGCTTGATCCGGGTTCACTCACCCTGAAGGTGACCCGGTTGCGGACCCGATTGGCCAGAGCCGTCTTGATGGTTTTATCGAACTGAAGCCCGACCCGATGAGCCAGCTGAGGGGTGATCTTCTGGTTCTGGAACACACAAACCCGGAAACATCCAGCCAATCAGATCCTGCTCGCAGTTTGGGCTGGTCATCCTCTTTCAGGACCCGACTGGGTCCAACTCGCTCAAACTACCGTAACCCTCGTCTTTAACACCACCCTTCAGTCCGGAGAATACAAACTTTATGAACCCCTAAGGGCAAATCTATTGACCGCTGTCGGTTACAAATCACAAGCTAACATTAGCTTCCTGCGAGCTACCCGGGACCGCCGGTCGCTTAGCAACGAGCGCGGCTGAGGGAAAGTTTGCGGTTAGTTTGGCTTCGTGTCACCTGGATGAGCTCGTCCAGACTGTCCTGCAGGCATTTTCCCAGAGTGGTACTCCTGTACGACTGGTGCGCCATCACAAGTACAAATACGACAAATATAGCTCTTAAATTTAGTTACACGCTACAACCACACACGAGGCTAATTTTACCTGTTCAATACGCGGTACAAGATTTGAGCCAGACTCCGCCTTCTTCCGGTATACATCACGTTCTCAACTCAACTTTATTTATAAAGAACTTTAAATACAACCACAGCTGTGACAAAGTGATGTACGTAAAAACATAATAACATAAAACCAACTTAGTAAAACAATAAAAGCAATAAAACAAATGGTCATGCTGGGTCAAAAAGCCAAAGAATAAAAGTGTTTTTTAGGCGGGTTTAAAAACCCCGACAGTGAGGAGCTTGTCTGATGTGGAGGCAGTAGTGTTGAGTTTTGCTGTGTTGTCGCAGCACGATGCGTTCAGGAGAGATATGATGGATAGAATTTTATCTTAGTCAGACGTGAGGCGTTTATTTAAGATACTGACACATTGATTTACAAGACAGGAAGAGGAAGTTGGTAGACGTCTTCTTCACTTAAATCAACTCATCGATATTAGATCACAGCGCCCCCAGTGACCAAACATTTATGTCACCGGTTAAACATAACATTACACAATCCTGAGGACACACGTGGTTACTCATTCAACAGTAAGTCATTCCACAAAGGGCAGCAACGAAAAAGCTCTCCTCTGAGCTTCAAAGCGGACACCGATTGCCCCAGGAGCAGCTGGTCAGCTGACCTGAGGCACCGAGCAGGAGCGTAGGGGTGAGGTGGGGGCCAAACCATCTAGGGATTAAAAACAAATCAACGAGAAGTCTAAAATGCACAGGCAGCCAGTGGAGGGAGGCCAGAATGGGAGGATGTGCTCCCTCTGCCTTTGTTCTGGACCAGCTGGAGACGTGCAAGGGACGACTGACTGACTCCATAGTAGAGTGCGTTACAGTAATCCAGCCGAGACGTGACGATGGCGTGGATTACTGTCTCAAAGTGCTGTCGTGCCAGAAGTGGCCACCTTTGCCAGCTGCCTAAGGTGGAAAAAGCTGGACTGAACAACTGCGCTGATTTGTCGGTCTAGTTTAAAATTACTGTCTATCTTAAAACCCAAATTAGAAATTGTTGACCACATACAACGCCAGGGACGATTAACAGAGGGGCAGGATCACAAGAACCATTAGGAATGACTGCCATCCTTCTGCTTTCTTCCACACTGAAGCTTAAAAATGTAAAGACATCCACTTTAATGTCCTCAAGGCATGCTAACAGTGGTTTCAAGAAAGGCATCTGTCTTTTCAGTGGCATATATTTGGCTGTCATCAGCATAAAAATGGAAAGAGATACCATCTTTTAGATAGAGAGAACAGCAAGGGCCCTAGGACTGAGCCCTGTGGAACCCCCGTAAGACAGAGGAGCGGAGCGGGACTCAGAACCAGCAAGACTTACACATATAGTTCTGTCAGCCAAATACGATCTAAACCCTCCAAAGCACTGCAAAAGTGCCCGCAAGATTATGCAACTGAGCTAATATAATATAATATTAATATTTGACAATATTTCACTGATTTTTTCTGTTACCTGCAAATTTTCTCTGTCTGCTGAAACTCATATTTGTTTTTCATAGATCTAAGTGTCACGACTCATCAAAACTTGTTTTTGCCTTATTATATCATTTAAATTCATATAAATATATAAAATAAAATATCGCATTACATGTAATTATGAGTTTAACGTTAAAAAGTCCAATTTCAGTTTACATTTTCTTGGAAATGTAAAAACTTAAGCAAAAAAAAAACAAAAAACAAAAAAAAAAAAAACAATTAGAAATTCCCAGTTACAAGGAGTGTTTTACCCCCTGAAGGTTACTACCAGCAAAATATAGATTTAGAACCTTTCACCAAAATAAAAGTACTCTTTCAAAGTTGAATGAGATTTTATGTCTCCGTTATTAAATTTCAAACTACACAATAATAGTTTGATTATACAAATGTCTGCGGGTGATGTCACCGACAAAAAAATCAACTGTGATTTTCAGAGGAATTATTTATTAAATCTGATGAAGTTATTTATATTATATAAGAGGTGCATGCCGGTGTGTGTTCCCACTTTGGAGCTGCTGGAAATGTGAATTTCTCGTGGAGATTAATAAAGTATCTAACTGGTCCCCACACACACACACACACACACACACACACACACACACGCACACACACACACCTGTGACTGCTGTAATAAATTATAGCCCAACACTTGTCAGCTCCAGTCGACAGAGGTCAACTCCAGCCTGCAGAGAATAATAACAACATATTTCTGTGTGTCCTGACGAGAGAGGTCAAAGATCAGCAGTGTGGGTGGGTACAGCACCCCCTGGTGGACACCCGCACACATGCATGCTCACCATCTATCCAGTGGCTTCGCTCTTCCCCTCTGAGGCCATGATTTTGACATTGGTGACAAACACCCGGTAGGTTTCTCCTGAACTCTGCATTTTCAGGAAAAAATCTGGTCCTTAAACTTGTAGGTCCTCAGATGACCCTGCGGACAGGCGGACAACGCCAGAGAGTCTGAGAAGTCAAACATGGACCGCGTGGTTATTGTGATCAACAAAGTCCGAAATTCGGTAAAAACCTAACCCTATTACACTTTCGTCATTAATCATTTTATCAGTTTGATTCAAATATTTTTATCATCTTTGTTGTGATCTTGATATTTTAAGAAGTGAATAAGATTTAATGGGTGTGACCAAGCACTGATGACTGGTTCTGCTAAACCAGTTCATCTGACTGGTTCTGATAAACCAGCCGTTTACAGCTGACTGCTCGGTTTATTCAGTGACCTACATCGACACGGGCGAACTCAGGTTGTCTGCGTAAACCCTTCCGGACCTGGTGATTTTAGAGAAACGCGATCGGGTTCCCTCACCCTGAAGGTGACCGGTTCTTGGTCCGATTAGCCAGAGCCGTCTTGATGGTTTTATGAACTGAAGCCCGACCAGTGAGCCAGCTGGGGTGATCTTCTGGTTCTGGAACACACAAGCCGAGCATCGCCAATCAGATCCTGCTGCAGTTTGGGCTGGTCATCCTCTTTTAGGACCCGACTGGGTCCAACTCGCTCAAACTACCGTAACCCTCGTCTTTAACACCACCCTTCAGTCCGGAGAATACAAACTTTATGAACCCTAAGGGCCAAATCTATTGACGCTGTGGGATTTCAAATCACAAGCTAACATTAGCTTCTCGAGCTACCGGGACCGCCGATTAAACCTTAGCGCTGACTGAGGAAAGTTTGCGGTTAGTTTGACCGTGTCACCTGGATGAGCTCGTCCAGACTGTCTGCAGGCATTTTCCCAGAGTGGTACTCCTGTACGACTGGTGCGCCATCACAAGTACAGTACAAACGTCAAGTTATGCGTGGCTGGGCCCAAACTTGGACAACTGCTCGACCAATCGTTGAAGGATGCAGAGGACAACTCGATCTCCAGTTTAATTCAATATAGGAACAGGAACAAGTTGAGAACCTTGAAGATAAACAGAACATACCGAATAACACTTGACAGTACAAACAGTAGGCAGTAGAAAATGCAATAATTAGATTATACAAGTAGGGAATGAATATTAATCCCAATTAATCTTGAATTAATCCTAAACATTGAAAGCTGCTTCCTACCAGTCACGTCTTCTGATTGATCAGGGGCTGTTTGTGTCTTTTTGGATTTAATTGTATGTTGCCTTACATCAAACCTCCTTTCCCTTTGATTATTAAGCATCTAAAGCTCCTTTGATCTTTTTTTTTATTTGTCTGATTTATGTGCGCCTTTGATTTTCTGAATTTTGGATTTTGACGCAACAAATGTGGCTTTTAAATTTAGTTAAACGCCGCAACCACACACGAAGCTCACGTTGCTGCTTCAAGCGGGCAGAGGAACTTCCGATGCGTGATTTCAAAATAAAAGTTTCCCTTTAAAAAAAAACGGTTTTGTTTGTTTTCTTTGTTCATGTTCACAACCGAACTGAACCAGCTCACCGCCAACGTCCCTCGTAGTGTCCACTAGATGGCAGTACAAGTTCACGGAACCGCCTCTGGACTTGCTCACTGGCCTTTTGGCGGTGTGGTTTTACTGGTTTGGACGTCATTACTGGTTGATATAGAGGGCACCTGTACTCTGATCACCTGTAGCTCACCCTGCTGGGACTGGGCTGGGGGCCAGAGCCTTACTGGTTCCAGTGGTCCCAGCAGAAGCCACGTTCACCTGTTCACACACACACACACACACACACACACACACACACATACACACACGGTTGTTCCACCAGCCTCAGTCTCCAGGGTTGGATGCGCTTGTTACACCCAGCAGATGTTGAGTTCACGTCAATCCCGTGAAACAGCTGATTCCAGTCCGTCACATCTCATTATGCTAATGAGCTCATTAAAAATGCTGATTTGCTCTGAGGAAACGATCCGTTCCACTCATTTTAATCTACACATTTATTTAATTATTGGTGAGGGTGTGTGTGTGTGTCGGTGTGGATAAACGCGCTCACAGGAAATCATCTGGATTATCCAAGAGTTTTTTAAACTGGTTGGATGAATTATTTCATCACAAATGCATCCTCAGAAACTGGGATTGACTTCTGACCTCTGACCCCTGACCCTGAACCCTCAAAAACACCTCTGAACGCCTCCTGGCTGCCTGGGTCCTCCTGAGGACTGGTCTGGAGAACCAGGGTTCCACCTGGACCACTGAACATGTTTGGGCACAAAAGTCACAAAAATACTTAGTTAAAACCCACCAACCAACCCACGTTGTCATGGAAACGGACATGGAGATCAGAGCAGGTAGAAACTCCTCAGCAGGATCCATCAGCTGGGCTGAGACCAGACACAGAAGAAGAAGAAGAAGAAGAAAGGGGGCGGAGCCAGAGCCCGTCTCCGGGTGCACGTGCGCTGGAACCCTGCTGAAGGTCTCCACGTTCACAGATCTCCCAGCTGACCCCGGGTGTCTGAGGTCCCACGCTCCCTGAACGCATCACAGCGGTTCTCTCCGCACTCTCCGTCCAACCCGCTGACACTTAAGGAAGTGACAAATGGCCGTTATTATGGAAAGAAGGTTACTTTTATACACGGCTGGCAGCGCTGGGGGGGCGCGGCTGGGGGGGGGGCGCTCCATCACTGTCACAGGAACTAATGATAAGATATCATAAGACACAGACGGCCGTGTTGAGATGGAGTGGCCTCCCATCCGCTCTCCATCAGCATCCATCTTGATTGTGCGTTGGCTCGCGCTGCTACCGCAGTCGCACGCAGGACGGCCGTGATGAACACCAACGTTTCACCGCCTGCTTCACGGAGCGAGCGAGCGTCGCCGCCCCCGTTTCCACCGGATGCGGTGCGTCTCTGTCCTGATTAGAGTCTATTTAAGTCAGTTTCCACTGGCTGTGGCTCCGCCCACGGCAGGACTGGAGGCTCCGCCCAAGGCATTGCTGTAGCTCCGCCCACAGCAGGGCCAGGGCCTCCGTCGCCCTCCGGAAAAATCCGGTTGGCTTTCATTTTGGACGGACGGACGGACGGAGCACGCCGCAACAAGCTAGCACAAGGCATCGCGTGCGGCACAGGAAGTTGGGTGCGAAGAAAAAAATAAAACATCCGGGAATTTGTCAAAATAAAAGCTCCTGTATTTAGAGCGATGGTTTTTACGTTATTGCATGTGTGAATCATCTTTTTTTTACGTTTTTATATGTGTGAATCATCTTTTTTTACGTTATTACATGTGTGAATCATCTTTTTGTTACGTTATTACATATATGGATTTATTACACATTTTAGAAACATTAATAGAATTCCCCATGGTGGAGTCACCAAGATCTGAAGAAAGGGGGAATTTTCCTCCTCTAGGAACAAAGAGCATCTTCTTCTGTGGCTCCTTTAAAAACTACAAAGTGGTAATCTCGTGCGGTCGTACGTGATTTTCAGCGTCTTGTTGAAAAAGATCGCTCTAAATACGGGCGGCGTTGCGGCGTTTTCCGTCCGTCCAGATGACAGAAATCAGGACGGACGGACGGACGGAGACACACTGCATCCGGTGGAAACCCGGGGTCAGTAGGTTCAACCACGGCTGCCATGGCAACCAGGCGGTTCCTGATTGGTCTCCACTCAGGATCAGAGAAGGAAGTAAAGGAAGAAACGAGGAAGTTTCAGGCGAGTTTCCATGTTTGGGACGACGTCAGCTGGTCGTTCCCAGCGAAGCCGAACCCAGACGATGAGTTCAGGCTCCCTCAGGGTTTCAGGGAAGTTTCCCTGGATGACGGGAAGAGGGAAGAGTTTGGCCGCTAATCCCGGAGAAGACTCTTTCAAAGGCACAGCCTCAGTCCGGCAGGTGTTTGAGGAGGATTTGGATTTAATTAGACGAAGAGGAAGCAGCGAGACGGGGCTCAAAACAAAAGCAGCCGCTAATCTCCCGATCGGGGAACGTTAGCATGGCTGCTAATGAGTTGAAGTGTAAATACAGCAGAGAAGCGAAGGAGAGAAGAAAGTAAAGGCTTTCGCTTTGATCTTCTGCTCAGTCAGTCAGCACGGGCGGGCGGAGGTGTGTCTGCAGCAGCCTGCCAGCTGACTGACTGGCCCAGAGAGGACAGGCTGCTTCTTCAGCTTTGTCGTCTCCGTGGGTGTAAATAAAGTTGGAGCGTCTTTCCAAGCGTTCTCTTCATCCCTTCATCTCATTCGTCCTCATGTTCTCTGACAAACAGCTTTGCTGTGTAAAGACCATCATTTCCTCTTCTCCTCCGTCTTTATTACAGCCTAAACGCACCACATTCATCCTCTCCTCCAGGTTCTCCCCCGCCGCCGCCTGATCGATGCGACACGCCGCCTCGGCGGCGGGATGAAAGGATGAAAACGACAAAACGGTTGTGAGGGATGATGGGAGGATTGCAGCAGCAGCGCCGCAACCGTGGACGCGCTGATGTGTTCTCACTCCTGCCGGCTCAGAAGATAATGGAGCCTCCGGCTCGCCGCCGCCGCAGAGGACCCTCAACAGGCCAGGGCGCGGTGGCGGCGGCGTGTGGAGAGCAGAGCAATCAGAGAGCTGGAATTAGAGCATTTAGGTCTGAGCTCAGAGCGGCCAAGCAAATCTCCAGCCCACAACCAGGCCGTGCCTCCATTTCTCTTCCAGACAGCTCTAAGCCCCCCTGAGAGCGCCGCCCCGCCCGAGTCCCTGCGGGCGGTCTGCAGCACACCGCCGCATCACCCGTCTGCCGGCCGCTAGCGCTGCAGCCGCAAAAGGTGGAAGTACTGACCTGGTCAGCGTTTCAGGGCAGCGCCTGAGGAAGCTCTCTGAGGCCACTTCCTGTTTGTGCAGATGGAGATTCAGGCTTCAGACCGGGTGATTGACAGCCCACCTGTGTCAGGGGCGGGGCTTAGCGCAGCCTTCACAGGTGACACAGGAAGCAAGCGCGTGGCTCCTCCTCCTCCGTCAGACCTGCAGCTCCGTGCTTCGCTGACCCCTCTCGTGACCTTTCACCTCTCACATCGCCCACGGTGGGGGCGTGGCCCCAGAGGAGACACGCCCAGTTCCCCGAGGCCGTTTCCGCGCGAGTGCCGCAAACGTCCCGTTTGGAGCGACGCCCGCTCTGGTTAAGCAGCCCAGCGATCAGCGGCGCCATCGGAGGCGTCGGCCTCATTAAAGCGCCACTTTCTCCAAGTCTGAGGCGATAAATCTGGCTAAATGAGCACGCCGTCGCTAACGCTGCTACATTACATTTGCATAGCGCCTTTAATGAATCTTGCGGCGGCGGTGGAGAAGGTCCGCCGCCGTGAACCCGCTGAATTAGCATAACGACTTCCAGCGTGTTTCTGAAATGATGCTCTCATTTGCACATCACTGAGTTGGCTAATTGTGGCGGCGGCGAGGGCGGCGCCGTAATTAAGGAATCCCACTTTCATTTTTAATGAAGTTTAAGTTGCAGCGATGCTGACAGTAACGAGCCAGACGAGGAAACAAAAAGTAGCTAATAATTAAATTCTCCAAGCGGAGTGAGAGATAATAACTCCTGAGGAGGAGCTACAAGACTAATTATTAATTAAATATTCATAGCGCCATTCAGCCGCGCCGCCGATGGCGCCCGCTCACAGCGAGCCGCCGCCGCCGCCGCGCCCATGTGGCCCAGATGCCAAACGGCTTTTATCTGTGGAGGACTTGAGAGGCCGCTAACGAGCCTCCAGACTGTCATCAGTTAGCACCTCCCACCGTCACATGGCCACGCCCACAGGCCCTCCTGACTGGCGGCTAGTCTGTCGTCCAATCAAATCACAGCTTAGAGAGAAAACTTTCAGCAGTGACCCCCAGCGCCCCCTGCTGGGAGGCTGCAGACACACAAGAAGAAGAAGGACTGGTCACTGAGCAGTCTGTGAGGAGGTGAGGAGGAGGAGGAGGAGGTGAGGAGGAGGAGGAGGACTGTCTCTTATACAGGAGGGACGGGAGGAAGAGGAGGAGGAGGAGGAGGGTGAGGGGAGGAGGAGGAGGAGTGATGAGAGGGGAGGAGGAGGGAGGTGTGAGGGAGGAGGAGGGTGAGGGAGGAGGTGAGGAGGAGGAGGAGGTGAGGAGGAGGTGAGGAGGAGGAGGAGGAGGAGGTGAGGAGGAGGAGGTGAGGAGGAGGAGGAGGAGGTGAGGAGGAGGAGGAGGAGGAGGTGAGGGAGGAGGAGGTGAGGAGGAGGAGGAGGTGAGGAGGAGGAGGTGAGGAGGAGGAGGAGGTGAGGAGGAGGAGGGAGGAGGTGAGGAGGAGGTGAGGGAGGAGGAGGAGGAGGTGAGGAGGAGGAGGAGGTGTTGATGAGGGGAGGAGGAGGAGGTGAGGGAGGAGGAGGAGGAGAAGGAGGATGAGGAGGAGGAGGTGGGGGGAGGGGGTGAGGGGAGGAGGTGAGGAGGAGGAGGAGGGTGAGGGAGGGTGGGGAGGAGGTGAGGGAGGAGGAGGAGGTGAGGAGGAGGAGGAGGAGGTGAGGAGGAGGAGGTGAGGAGGAGGAGGAGGAGGTGGGGAGGAGGAGGAGGTGATGGGGAGGAGGAGGTGAGGAGGAGGAGGTGAGGAGGAGGAGGAGGTGATGAGGAGGAGGAGGAGAAGGAGGGAGGTGGGGAGGAGGAGGAGGATGGTGAGGTGAGGAGGAGGAGGAGGTGTGAGAAGGAGGAGGAGGTGATGAGGAGGAGGAGGGAGGTGAGGAGGAGGTGAGGAGGAGGTGAGGGAGGAGGAGGGAGGTGAGGAGGAGGAGGTGAGGAGGAGGAGGAGGAGGTGAGGAGGAGGAGGTGGGAGGAGGAGGAGGTGAGGAGGAGGAGGAGGAGGTGAGTAGGAGGAGGAGGAGGTGAGGAGGAGGAGGGAGGAGGTGAGGAGGAGGAGGTGAGGAGGAGGTGAGAGGAGGAGGGTGAGGAGGAGGAGGTGAGGAGGGAGTGAGGAGGAGGAGGAGGAGGTGAGGAGGGAGGTGAGGAGGCGATCAGTGAGGCGATCACCAGTCACACCAGTGATCTGATGGTTAGTCCTGGTCTCTCAGTGATGACGTCACTCTTCATGCGTTAACGAGCGCTGGGCCCTGATTGGCTGCTCTCCACAGGCTCTAATCAGCCTAATTAGCAGCTCGTTAACTCATCAGGCTCGTTTGCTTCCTCCAGCAATTTTACTAGTTTTGATGTGGTGAGCAGGAGCGCTGGACTGGGATGTCCTGACGTTTGCATCATCTCTGTCTGAGCCTGGGACTGGTGGGACTGGTGGGACTGGTGTGACTGGTGGGACTGGGTGAGTAGCAGGCATCACGCAGCTGGGGAGCAAGCGGCTTATGCTTGCAACTTTATAAACATGTTCACATTCTTTATTTGAACTGTGAACCAAAAAGATTGTCTGACACCTGCCCCATTCTGCTGCTCACACACACACACACACACACACACACACACACACACATAGGGGGGTGTGTGTGTGTGTGTTCCCAAGGCCAATTAAAATGCAAAGCAGCTGCAGCAGCATTGGTACTTCAACATAACTCCTCATCCTACTACAGCACTCCTGTACCCTAACAGTACACACACACACACACACACACACACACACACACACACAGACAGGAGAATGTGGCGAGAAATCCTCTTTGGGCTTCCTGCTCCGACCCTGGGTGTCTCACGAAGAACCTATGAGACATCAGGACCAGCATGGGTCACATCTGTCATCTGCAACAACACACACACACACACACACACACACACACACACACACACACACACACACACACACGCGTCTGCTTTGAGCTTGACTGCAGAAACAACAACAACAGGGATGAAAGAGGAGTTCTGCTCAGATTATCTGGCCCAGATTCTCTGATGTGGCTCTGTAACTGTCTAATAAATCCTCATCAAATCGGACACATATAAAAATGTTTTACACAAATAAAAAGTTTCTTCCAGAAATAAACGTCTGAATTTCCACGGAAGCTAAAACGATTTAAATACAATGTGTGTCACATCATATAATAAACTCCTAGATTAAATGGCAGGCTCCTAGCGCCTGGCAGAGTCTCCTGGATTATCCGGATCGTGTCTCTGCATCATACTTGCACCTCCTAATTATCAACCCGTCCGGGTCAAAGGTCAGACCCGCCCTGCCCCAAGCTCCGGGGCATTAATCCTCCGATAAGCCAATTTGTTGTCCCATTACCGCTTGACAACGGGATTAAAACAATTTGTTAGCCAACTATTATTATTGACATGAAAGTCAACAACATCAGGTGAATACTATAATAATATTGGACCGCCCATTATTAATTAAAGCCATTATAAATTGATTATTTAATCGTGCCATCATGGCCGCTAGTTTAGATAAAAACAAAAGTGATTCAATAAAGTTTCAATTTAAAACGTTCACGTAGAATCAATAATCTTTTTTCCTCTGGTTTTTATCACTATTGCGCGCACACACACACACTCACGCGCGCACACTCTGACATACCTGCAGTCCTCCGGCTTCTTCCGCGGTTTTTCTTCCGTCGGAGCTCCAAACTGAAGCGAGTGTGTGTGTGTGAGTGTGTGTGTGTGTGTCATCAATAGTCAATATTATTAATGTGAGATGAAGACACCACCTCCCCACCCCCTCCACCCCCTGCTCCATGGCCATAGACGTCGTGGCCATTCCTCCGCTCCTTCCGCTCCTGTCACCGCGGACCGGGACAGACCGGCGGGGACATGGAGGAGACTGCAGCCGTTTAGCGCAGCTCGACAGCGGCTGCAGCTGCCGCACTCTTGGAGCAGCTTCTCGAACTTTTCTTCAAGTTTGCCGCTGCGCAGTCGTTATACGCACCGGATGCGGACTCTTAACGCTGGCGTGCGCTGAAGAACGGAACCGCTCAGAGAACCAAGGCCTTTTCCAGGAACCATACTCGCCCGGGAGGAACACGTACAGTGACCAGAAGCCCCCGTACTCCTACATCTGACGGCCGCATAGCCATCAGAGCTGCCGGAGAAGATGCTCCCGCTCAGCGACATCCACAAGTTCATCATGGAGCGGTTCCCCTACCGGGGAGAACACCCAGCGCCAGCAGAACTCTCTGCGCCACAACCTCTCTCTTTCAGCGACTGCTTCATCAAAATCCCCGCCAGGCCCGGCCAACCGGGAAGGGCAGCTTCTGAGCTCTGCACCCGAGCTGCGGAACATGTTCGGGGAGACAGCAGCTTCCTGCGCCGCCGGGAAGCGCTTCAGGTGTGCAGCGTGCAGGCCACCGACCCGCTGGCGCCCTTAAGTCCCACGATGCGCACTACCTGCAGCACCAGGCCAGCTGCGGCTCAGCGCGCTGCACGCAGCCCGCGCACCTGCCCCAGGTCGGCGGGTCTACAGCCTGAACCAGTGTCCCAGCCCTCAGCTTCAAACACCCGTTCGCCATCGAGAACATCATCGCCCGAGTACCACAGATGCCCGACGGCCTGACGGCCTTCTCAGCCGCCAGCTTATCCCTCCACAACCAGCTGAGCCGGCCTGGCATACATGTACAGCGGCTCCGGGGGGGAGTGGACACAGCGGCGCCCTCAGCGGCTTCTCCCGCGTACGGCATGCCGCTCAAGTCCATGTGCCACGGCGGCCAGAGTCTGCCCGCCATCCCGGTGCCCATCAAGCCCACGCCCACCTCGGTGCCGGGCCTGCGGTCCCCAGCGCCCATGCAGCCTTCCTACTTAAACTGCCCCCATCTCTGAAGCCCCCTTCACCTGCGCAGCCACGGCGGAGCAGCCAGCGGCGCCGGAGAGCGCTGTCGTCGCGGCCTCCCTTGCTGATCGCTGGCCGTGCACTGGCAGGACTCACGCAGCCCCGCCCCTGAAGATGCTGAATAAGAGCGCGCCCACGCAGCTCGGGCTGACCTCTGACCTTCCATTGATTTTGCGGCGGAGACAAGCGAGCCGCGCTTTTGTGTCTTTCTCACAGAAAAAACGGCGGTTGTCCGCAGCTGAAGCCTTTTCATTTCATCTGACTCTTTATTTTATAAAGAGCAGCGCGTAACTTAGCCTTGTTTGTTGTTTGTTTGTTTGTTTGTTTGTTTGGCTGTAAATATCATCTCTTGTCCTCGCGTCTTTCTGCTCGTTAAATTGTTTTTGTTCCGTTAATTTGTGAACTTTTATTCTGATTTCTGAGCCGATTCAACGGTGAATTTTCACTTTCCTCTCAATTCTAATTCGACTCGTGTTTAAAAATCAATTTGGGGGTGAAATAATTTGCGTTAAATCTGAATCGCGATAGACGGTTTCAGGCAAAACAATTTGATCGATTTAATCAAATCAGTTCATTCATCCAACAGCAGAAATGTTTTTAGATTTTGAGGGTTTAAATTCACTCCATGAATCAGTTTTTTAACGTGATCAAATTTAGTAATATTTTTCCCGTCTGACAGAATTTTATTCTTTTTACATTTTCACGCATCTGATTACTTAAAGAACAACGTTTTGATTGCTAAATTTGTTAATCAACATAAGTAAAATTAAAAGAATTGACACGTTTAAATTATATTTAGTTATAACGGATCAAGAAGTTCCGTTCGAGAATTTCCTGTTGTTTTTTGTGCTAGAAAAAATTCAGCAAACGGATCAGATTTTTGGTTTTATTGACTTTTATCAAACACAGGGTTTAACCCAATTCCCAGAGTTGTGAAGCAGCGGCTCCACTCTAGATTCCTCAAGATTAATTCGAATTAAATCTCTTTTTCCAGTTTGTTTTCAGAAAGACACAAATGTGAATTTCATGGTTTCTGATTAAAATAAGATTAACTTTACAAAAAGCTGCTCTTCAAGTTTGCGTTTCACTTCATCCTCCAGTTTGATGACGAAGATGATATTGATGAAGATGGATGACGACGGTCGCTTCCTGATAATATCAGAGCTGAATTAAATGTGCTCACGTGATCATTGTTCTGTTTACAAACAAACATGGAAAAAAATGCTGATAAAAATGTAATGAAATTTAAATAAACCGAATGAAGAAAAAGATGAAGTTTCAGATTCTTCACTTCCTCACAAAACAAGATCCAAATTAAAAGTCACGCTTCCGGTTGATGTTCGGAACCTGCGAGCAGCAGAATGGTTCGACTGAAAGGCCCCCGCCCACACGGGCCGACCTGGCCAATCAGAGCGCAGCCAGCTGTCCTCGCTGCGCTTCCCTCAAATTATCAGAAAAAGGCCATAAGAAATCGATGAACCTGAAAGGGGCAGACCAACCCTCCCTCACCAAATATCCTGGGCAGTTCTGCAACCCGCCACCAGAGGCCCTCGCTCCAAAAAAATCTGCCCAAAGTTTTACTGGCTGATTTTCTTTGGAGAAGTTGGTAACAGCAGAAAATCACATACGAATTAAAAGCGGGCGTCGTGTGAATCAGCGACGAACGCGCTTTCACTTCCTTACGCTCTTCAATGGTAATCATATAGCAGCGTTAATTAATTAGTCTTGAAGGCGTGACAGCGGGTAATCCTGAGCATCTCACCTGGCAGCTAATTAACAGTCTTCTCTAATCTTCCAGGAGGAGGAGGAGAACAAGCACCAGAAGAAGAACATCATCATCATGTGGCGGTGATATTGAAGGCACAGAAACAACCCCACCCCCACACAAAGACACGTCCCGCCTCCTGCCCACCAGCAACATACTTTATTTACATCATGAATGAATTCATCAGCTGATGAAAGGCCACGAAAGAGAGGGGGAAGAGAAGAAAAGACTCCGAGGTAGAGAAGAGTGGATCAGCTTAGCCCGAGGACTAAGGCGTGAGATTAAATCTGGTTCAAAAGATTAAATATGGGATTTCAGGTTTGTAACAAGTCCACACCTGCAAGAAAGCATGCTACCAGGTGCTAAAATGCTACCAGGCTAAATGCTACAGGTGCTAAAATGCTAGTACAAGCTAAAGCGGTATGATGTTTCTAATGTGCTAATATATGGCCCGAAGGCTAATAACAGAAATGGCGGCTTCCGCCAACCCTGCAAGTTAGGAAGTAGTTTAGTTTTAATAGCAGCTAGCTGTAGTTTGTGGTTTTACTTTCCTGTTGATGTCACGGGTTTATCCTTCTGCTACTTCCTGTCAGTTGGCGTGTTTCACCTGTGTCACACAGAAATCTTGAACTTTTGTATTCAGCATCGTCATCTCACACACACACACACACACACACACACACACACACACACACACACACACACACACACACACACTGTTATTTGGGTCACATGAAATCACCTCTAGCTATGAGATAGATGATTTATTAACATGTTGGCAGCGGTCGTCACACCCGGCGACAGATTGTGTTCTTGTTGATCTACCTGATGACAGCGAAGGAAACCAAGAGAGCGAATTGTGAAATGACGACAACCGTTAACAACATTGATGCAGAACATTATTGTTGTTTTAGCAGAATTTCATGGCATTTTCAACACTTTATTCATCATCACAGCAGCAGAAAAAGAGCCAGCGTGACACTCGTCTTTTCAAATTCACCTCTTCAACAGATTCATCAGAACCACAAACACAAACACAACAACAAAGACAACAACAACCACAAACACAACAACCACTGACACAACGCATAAACACAACAGCAACCACAACAACCACAAACACAGCAACAACCACAAACACAACAAACACAACCGCAAACACAACAACAACCACAACAACCACAAACACAACAACAACCACAAACACAACAACAAACACAACCGCCAAACACAACAACAATACAACAACCACAAACACAACAACAAAGACAACAACAACCCACAAACACAACAACAAGAGACAACAGCAACCACCGACACAACAACCATAAACACAACACAAACACAACAACAACCACAAGCAACCACAAAACACAGCCACCGACACAACCAAACAAGACAACAACAACCACAAACTTGCAACAACCACAAACACAAAACAAACCACAAACACACAACCACAAGCATGACCACAAACACAACCACAGAGCACAACTTGCCAAACTGACAACAAACACAGCAACCACAAACACAACAACCACAAACACAACACTTAAACACAACAACAACCACCAACAACCACCAAACCCACAACAACCACCAAACACAACTAGCAAACACAACAACAAACACAACAACCACCAAAACACCCAACCACAAACACAACAACAACCACAGACACAGCAACAACAAGCACAAACACAACCCAATGACACAGACACAACAACAGCAAACACAAACACAGCAACAACCACAGACAGCACAACAACAACAAACACAAACACAAACACAACAACAAAGACAACAACCCACCAAAACACAACAACCACAAACACAACCTGAGCACAACCTTAAACACAACCCAGCCACAACAACCACAAACACAACAACCACAAACACAACCACAAACACAACACATAAACACAACAACAACACAACAACCACCACCACCACCCAACAAAGACAACAACAACCACAAACACAACAACAAAAATTAACAACAACCACCAAACACAACAACCACAAACACAACTGCAAACACAACAACAACCACAACAACCACAAACACAACCACCAAACACAACAACAAAGACAACCTTAACCACCAAACACAACAACCTGAAACACAACCACAAGCGCAACCACAAACACAACCACAAGCACAACTGCCAAGCACAACAACAAACACAACAACCACAAACACAGCAACCACAAAACACAACCACAAACACAACCATAAAACACAACAACAACCACAACAACCACCAAACACAACAACCTGCCAAACACAACCATAAACACCAACCCAACACAACCACAACAACCACAAAACGCAACAGCAACCACAAACACAACAAACACAACTGCAAACACAGCAACCACAACAACACAAAACACAACAACAACCACAAACACAACAAACACAACACATAGAAGCAACAACAACCACAACAACCACAAACACAACAACAAGAACAACAACAACCACAAACACAACAACAAAAGACAACAACAACCACAAACACAACAACCACAAACACAACACAACACAACAACAACCACAACAACCACAAACACAACAACAAACACAAGCACAAACACAACAACAACAGTTTTCTCTCAACCCCTCACTTTCTTCCCAATGGCAATGATACCTTCTGGATCTTCTGGAATCCCGGACCAGCCTCTCCACCCTCTCCACCCTCTCCACCCTCTCCTGGACAGGCAGCGGAGCTCCTTCTCAGACTGATTCAGCTCCGCTGCCACAAGGACAGAGGCAGGAAACCTTTCCTGCCCAGAGCAACAACACTATTCCTTAGCAAGTCAAGTCTGACGGAGACTCACAGTCCTGGTGCTGTGATGGGCTCCATCAGGACTTTCATGTGGCACGTTGTCATAATTATTTATTGAATATTGCACAGTCATATCCTCATTGCACTGATATTCACACTTCTATTATACTGTAAATATGTTGTAAATATATTGTACTGGCCTGATGCTGCTGGGACAAGTCAATTTCCCATGTCTGGGATCAATAAAGTACTTCTATTATTCTCTTCTCTTCTTCTCTTCTCTTCTCTTCTCTTCTCTTCTCTTCTCTTCTCTTCTCTTCTCTTCTCTTCTTCCGTCCGTAGGAAAACTGGCAGCTGTTTTCCTCAACCTTGCTGCTCCTCGCAGCTCTTCCTCTTCGTCCTGTGGGAGGACTGTTGGAGGTGAGTCTGGACCTTCACGTTCTTCAGGCTCCTGCTGACAGCAAAGAATGAACGTCTGTCTGCTCACCCACAACAGAGGACAGGTGTCCTCCACGGTGTTTCCCTCCGTCAGTGATGGACTGACTGACCGTCAGACTGACTGTCAGGCTGACTGTCAGACTGACTGTCAGACTGACTGGCTGACTGACTGACTGTCAGACTGTCAGACTGTCAGACTGACTGTCAGACTGACTGACTGACTGACTGACTGACTGACTGTCAGACTGTCAGACTGTCAGACTGACTGTCAGACTGACTGACTGACTGACTGACTGACTGTCAGACTGACTGTCAGACTGACTGACTGACTGACTGACTGACTGTCAGACGGGGCTGTCAGGACGACTGACTGACTGACTGACTGACTGACTGTCAGACTGTCAGACGACTGGCTGACTGACTGACTGACCGACTGTCGACTGACTGACTGACTGGCTAGATAGTCTGCGTGTCTCGATCAGTCTGCTAAGAAATTCAACAGGCGTAAAAAGCTGCAGAACTTTGACCTTCACAGGTTAACTGAGCAGGAAAAAAGCAATGATGTGTATTACTGGCCCGCTCTGCACACACCCTCTTACCCTCCTCTACCTCTCGCACACCACCCCTCCTCCACCCCACCCCCACCCCCTCCACCACATTATGATAAAATACAGCGTCTGAACAGCTGATGCGTCTTTCTGCTGATGGCGACACTAAAATCTTTTATTGTTGCCATAAAACAGGAAACCACAACAGCCATGAAAGCACCACGACACCAGCTGGTCCAGTTCCCTCTGGTCAGGATCCTCTGGTCAGATCCTACTGGTCGGTTTCCTCTCAGATGGGATTCCTGGTCCGGATCCTACTGATCCGGTTTCCTCTGGTCGGTTCCTCTGGTCCGTTCCTCTGGTCCGGATCCTACTGGTCCGGTTCCCTCTGGTCAGGATCCCTCTGGTCCGGTTCCCTCTGGTCCGGATCCCTCTGGTCCGGATCCTACTGGTCCGGTTTCCTCTGGTCCGGTTCCCTCTGGTCAGGATCCCTCTGGTCCGGTTCCCTCTGGTCAGGATCCCTCTGGTCAGGATCCTCTGGTCCGGTTTCCTCTGGTCGGTTCTCTCTAGTCAGGAATCCCTCTGGTCGGTTTCCTCTGGTCCGGATCCTACTGGTCCGGTTTCCTCTGGTCCGGTTCCCTCTGGTCCGGTTTCCTCTGGTCCGGTTCCCTCTGGTCCAGATCCCTCCTAGTCCAGGATCCTCTGAGATCCGGATCCTACTGGTCGGTTCCTCTAGTCGGTTCCCTCCTGGTCCGGTTCCCTCTGATCCGGATCCCTCTGGTCCGGTTTCCTCTGGTCCGGTTCCCTCTGGTCCGGTTCCCTCTGGTCAGGATCCCTCTGGTCCGGTTTCCTCTGGTCCGGTTCCCTCTGGTCAGGATCCCTCTGGTCCGGATCCTACTGGTCCGGTTTCCTCTGGTCCGGTTCCTCTGGTCCGGATCATAGTCTCTGGATCCTGCTGGTCAGTTCCTCTAGTCGGATCCTGGTCCAGTTCCCTCTGGTCAGGATCCTGGTCGGTTCCTCTGGTCAGGATCCTCTGGTCGAGATCCTACTGGTCGGTTTCCTCCTGGTCAGTTCCTCTGGTCAGGATCCTCTGGTCGGTTTCCTCTGGTCCGGTTCTCTGGATCCGGATCCTCTGGTCGGATCCTGCTGGTCGGTTTCCTCTGGTCCGGTTTCCTTTGGTCAGGATCCCTCTGGTCCGGTTTCCTCTGGTCCGGTTCCCTCTGGTCCGGTTCCCTCTGGTCCGGTTTCCTCTGGTCGGATCCTGATCGAGATCCCTCTGGTCCGGTTCCTCAGATCCGGACCCTACTGATCCAGTTCCTCTGGTCCGGTTCCTCCTGGTCCTGGATCCCTCTGGTCGGTTTCCTCTGGTCCGGTTCCTCTGGTCGGATCCTACTGGTCAGTTTCCTCTAGTCGGTTCCTTCTGGTCGGATCCTACTGGTCGATTTCCTCTGGTCCGGTTCCTCTGGTCCGGATCCTGCCTGATCGGTTTCCTCTGGTCCGGTTTTCCTCTGGTCAGTTCCCTCTGGTCCCGGATCCTACTGGTCAGTTTCCTCTGGTCGGTTTCCTTTGGTCAGGATCCTCTAGTCCGGTTTCACCTGGTCGGATCCTACTGATCCGGTTTCCTCTGGTCGGTTTCCTCTGAGTCGGTTCCTCTGATCCGGATCCTACTGGTCCAGTTTCCTCTGAATGCGGTTTCCTTTGGTCAGGATCCCTCTGGTCGGTTTCCTCTGGTCGGTTTCCTCTGGTCAGTTCCCTCTGGTCGGATCCTACTGGTCAGTTTCCTGGTCGGATCTACTGGTCCCGGTTGCCAGGCCTTCGTTCTCCTCACAGGCGTGGTTCCTCATTGGTTCCTCGTCTCTGGCCTTCTAATTCCGCGATGCTGATGCTGTTACCCGCGGTAACAGATGCCCCTACATGCAAAGATCTGGAGGTTTTCTGGAATCCAAACATTTCCGACTGAATGGTGAGACGTTCTGCTCCCTCTGAGGACCCCCTTCAGCGGTGGGCGTGGTCTCCTGGGACATCTGGCCACTCCCTCTTGATCTGGGGTCTTGGAGCTCATTAAATGTTGTAGGCAGTTGAAACGAGCTGGGTTCTCTGTGATCTGCTCTTTGTCCCGTTGATCTGGGGTTGTTCAGGTCGATGGCTCCATCTGTGGAACAGGCGTGGGTCAGAACCAGCTTCTTGGCCGTGAAGCGGCGCGGACCAATGGCCCGGGTCCTGTTTTTAACGCTAGCGTGTTTCCCGGCGTGTGTGGCGTTCACGCTCTGAAAAGCAACACCTCAGGCGCTCCGGGGCCCAGGGGACCTCAGGCCACGCCTCCTGCGCCTCATATGCTCCAGAAAAACAACTCAAACATCGTTTTCTTGGCTCGTTAAGGTGGACGTGTGACGGAAGCTCGTTAAGTTTCCGCCACCTGTTTTCTGCCATTTTGGTGATTTAAGTAAACGATTAAAGTTCAGACTGAGCCAGATGGGCTAAAGATGCTAATGCTAACGGAAATGGATGGGTGGAGGGATGGGTGGATGGATGAATGAACGGATGGATGGATGGATGAGTGGATGGATGAATGGGTGAAGGGATGGATGGATGGATGGATGGGTGGATGATGGATGGGTGGAGGGATGGATGGATGGATGGATGGGTGGATGGATGGATGGATGGATGGATGGATGGATGGATGGATGGATGGATGGGTGGGTGGGTGGGGAGCGGATGATTGGGTGGGTGGGTGGAGGGGCGGATGGATGGGTGGGAGGGATGGATGGATGGATGGGTGAGAGGGATGGATGGGTGGATGGATGGATTGATGATGGATGGATGGGTGGGGCTTTTCTTCCCAGATATGTAAAAGTTCCATCTGATGTTGATGGCGTGATGGCGTGATGGCGTGATGGGGTGATGGTGTGATGGGGTGATGGCGTGATGGCGTGATGGCGTGATGGGGTGATGGTGTGATGGTGTGATGGGCGTGATGGTGATGGGCGTGATGGGCGTGATGGGCGCTGTATTTGCCTTTCTTCTGTTTCCTCAGTGGAATTCTGACCCCATAAACGTTAGCGCCAGTCATGTGACTTCTCTGGTCTGGGATCTGTCCGTCCTGTGAACAGGAAGCAGGAGTTCGGCGTGGGTCTGTAATCGCCGTGGAGCGGCGGCGGCGGCGCTGTTATGATTATGGTAGAACAAACATAAACACGGCGAACAAACGCGTGTGTGCAGACTTCATATTATTATTAATAAGAAGACCACGGGCTCGTCTCTGGCGGTCTCGGCGGACGCCGTCTCCTTCTATTAGCCTGCGGGGTCACCGCCAGCCCGCTTCCGCCTCCTGATTGGCTGAGGAGATAATCCTGAGATAAATCCTGCGCCGTGCCCTTCACAGTTGTCATAGCGCCACCATAAACAGCATTTATAACAATCTGCGTCGGGGGCGGCGCCCTGCTTAGCATGCAGAACAGATGAAGATGGTCCTCGCCATGCGTGACTACTTGAGCGGACTCATGGGAAGTACTCCGTCTCCGCCGCCTTTCATCTCAGTGGCCAATGAGCTGCGGCGGCGGCTGACACGCTGGAACCAGCCAGCAAAGCGTTCTTTACAGGAGGAAAAACCAGCCTGGGGCGACCAGCGGGGCTCTTGGCGCAGCTCAGGGGGGGCAGGGAGCCTAAGCGCGGGAAGCTCACCTGGAAAAACAGCCTGAAGCGTCCAGGCAGCAGGGGTGGTTGCTCTGGCCTCTGTGCTAACAGGGAAACAGGAGCCGGGGGAGGCAGGAAGGCTTCAGCAGGTGGAGAAGGATGGAGGACGCTGGGAAGCAGGCCTTGGGTCCTGGGGAAGCACGCCTTCTGTGTCCAATCAGCTTCCTCCACAGGCACCCACCAGCTTGTTGCTCCACCCAGTGAGGGAGGGAGACTCATTAATGCTGCAAATGCTGCTAATTGGCTCCCAGCTGCACCTGCTCGCATGAATAACTGAGACAGGAAGTGACACGCTGTTCAGTTATTAACCAACCGCCGCAGAGTGGGCGGGGCCACCTGAACTGTTCGGTTCCCAAGAATCCCAGTTTGAGGCGTTTGAAGTTAGGGTTTGCTTTCTAACAACTCTCCAGAATGCTGCAGCAACCTGAGAGAAGCTACATGCTAACATGCTAATCTTGCTTACCGTGGTTAACTAAGCTTCTTTGGCGCTCTTTAGCTCAAGTTTATTCGTGGTTTTGCTCTTTGATGCTAACAGAGATCAGGGTCAGTGTCTCTGTTCTTCGGAGAAACCTGATGAGTTAAGCGTTTACGCTTCAAAAAGTGAAGCTAAACTATGGAAGCGGTGAGAAAAACAGCTGAGCCGCGGTCAAAACGCTCCCGGCGCGGATTAATCGGCTTTAATAAACAGATTACGAACATTTACAACGTGGCAGACGGGCTGTTGTGGTTCCTTTCGAGGTCACCAGGAGGCGGAGAGGATCCTGTCAGGATGAAGAAAAGAAGAAACAATGAAACCTGAGCGGCAACTCTCAACACGCCAAGCCAGCATGGTGCCAATTAGCATGAAGCGTGTAACAAGGCGCTAACACGCGCCCCCCTGCCGTTCCTGATTAAAGTGCATATCGAAGGTATAAATTATCCGCTGCTCCAACAAGGACGGCGAGCATCATATGTAAATATTTAATTAACCCGCGGCTGAATGGCTGCTTATCCCTAGCCGGAGAATTCATCCTGATGATGGCGCCGTTCGCCCGCGCCCGTGCGGCCAAAGCGAGCCGCGAGGCTCCGAGGCGATCGTCTACGCCGCCATGTTTTGTTCTTAGTGATGAAGCGCGCCTGGTATTCAGAAAGGCAAAAGCTGGCGGAGTTGCCCGTTACGGCGTGCTGCGGCTTAACTAGATCAGGCTAAACGCTCACCCGGGCTGCTGGTCTGCGTCGACTGCGCTTTCTGACAACCGTGAATAAAAAGGTCCTCAAAGACAGTAATGTCTGTCACTGAATCCTGATTATTAGTGATTACGAACAACCGCAGGCTGAAGATCTGACCTTTGACCTTTACGGTCTAGAGGCGGCCCAGCGTGACAATCTGCTGTCTCCATAGTAGCCAGATAGACGGAATCACCTGGGAGCAATTCAATTTCCCTGTTTCCTGTTTCTCTCCTCCTCTTCCTTTCTCCTTCCTCCTCCCCCTACTCCTCCTTCTATTCCTGCCCCCTCTTCCTCCCCATACTACTCCTCTTTCTCCTCCTCCTCTGCCTCCCCCACCTCGTCCCCTTCTTCTCCTCTTCCTCCTCCTTCCTCCTCCCCTCCTCCTCCCCCCCCTCTCCCCTCCCCTTCTCCTCCTCTTCCTCCTCCCTTCTCCTCTCCCCCCTCCTCCTCCCCTGTCTTCCTCCTCCCCTCCCCCTCCTCCCCTCCTCACCTCCCCCCTCCTCCCCTTCTCCTCCCCTCTTCCTCCTCCTTCTCCTCCTCCCCTCCTCCCTCTCCTCCCCTCTTCCTCCCTCTCCTCCTCCTCCCCTCCCCTCCCCTCCTCCCTGTCCCCTCCTCCTCCCCTCCTCCTCCCCTCTCCTCCTCCTCCTCTGTAGGGAAGGTGACAGCTAAATCTAGTAGGTTAAATACTCATGCTCAACTTCAAACTCTGGACTTGTGGTCCGACTAGAAAAGGCGTTGACCCCAACCGGAGACGTGCAGCTCCGGGGGTCAGCACGCCGACACCGATTCATCCTCCGCAGCACGACGCCATTAGAACCCAGCACAGAGGAAGAAGGCTGAGCTGGGAGGAGGAGCAGAGAGGAAGATGACTAATCAGAAAGAGAGAAACACTCGTTTCTCCCAGCTGTCACCAACCAAGGCTCATATCTTCCTTTTTTACTCCCTCGTTCGTGGCGACACAGAGATGTTTGTGGTGAGAGGAGGAGGGAGGAGGAAGAAGGAGAGAGGAAGGAAGAGGAAGGAGAATGTTACAAAGTTGCGACAAGCCTGGCGCTTGTTAGCTGCGCTCGTCTGACGTGTTCAGGATTGAACGTTTTGTCGTCAACAACGTTTAAAAGACAAGAACAAAGCAGAAATAAACAGTGCCGGCGGCGGGACACACTGGAGGGGCGTGATCAGGCCGATGAATTAAACATGGGCGCCCGCCAGCGAGCATCCCGTGTCTGAACAGAAACACCTGGAAAAGTCTCACAACTACAGAAATCAAATAAATAAAGTCGTTGCTGCTGTAGCTAAAACACCACAGCGGCGCTAACAGAGGCGCTAGCAGCGGCGGTAGCCAGCGCTAACAATGGCGATAGCAGCGAGCTAACAATGGCGATAACGCGGTAACAGCCAGCGATAACAGCAGCGTAACAATGGCGCTAACAGCGAGCGCTAGCAAGCGCTAACAGTGGCGATAGCAGCGAGCGCTAACGCTAACAGTGGCGTAATGGCGCTAACGAAGCCTAACGGTAAGCGCTAACGTGGCGCTAACGATGGCGTAACAGTGGCGATATGGCAGCGCTAACGAAGCGCTAACAGTGGCGCTAACAGTGGCGCTAACTGGCGGCGCTAACGAAAGCATGCTGATGGCGCTAACAGTGGCGCTAACAGTGGCGATAACTTGTGGCGGCGCTAACAGGCGCTAACGGTAAGCGCTAACGTGGCGCTAACGATGGCGTTAACAGTGGCGATAACGCGCTATGAAAGCGCTAACAGTGGCGCTAACAGTGGCGATAACAGCGCTAGCAAGCGCTAACTGGTAAACTAACGATGGCGATAACATGGCGATAACAGCGTAACTGTGGCGCTAACAGTGGCGATAACGGCGGCGATGCGGCGCTAACAGTGGCGATAGCAGCGGCGCTAGCAGCGCTCCCTAGCGGCCGCTGCGTCGGTTCCACAGCAGTTGTTGACGACGTCGACACACAGGTCAGAGGTGGAAACACAATATTCACCTTTAAATGACAGCAGGTGTTAATAAACATTCTGGCAGTTAATTTATTTTAAATTCATTTTCCAGAGTTTAAACAGCATCTGGAGTTTTAAATGTTTTACCTGCTCAAATAATCTACTTTTCAATTAGTTTATGAGTTTCAGCCTGTAAACAAACGAGGAAAGTATTTTAAGGACACAGAATAAATTTTAATGAGAAATGTTGGTTCGTGTTTTGCGTCTGAAATGTTAACGGTGTGAAAATTTGAGCAAACCTTTTTTTTTAAGCTAAAAATGATGGATAATATTGTCCAGAGGAGAAAAAACAATTAAAGGAGAACGTTTTGGCTGCCGACAGGCGCTAAATGAATATTTGTGGAGTGTGTGAGTCGCCTCTTCATCCATCAGAGCAGCTAATTCGCAGCCGGTAAAAAACGCCATCATTTGGTCGTCTGCGGACATTCATCCCGCCCCTCCCCCGCGGCCGCTGCCTCACCTCCGAGAGGCAGCGGCCCGTGAGCAAACAGGAAGAAGCGCTGGCCTCGGCACATTTGAAACGTTTTAGCGCAGCAGCTATTAGCTGATCTGTTATTTATTTCCTCTTCTTGATATTAACGCCGGACGTGATATTATTCTAATTATGCGGGGACCAATCAGCGCCGCCGCTCGTCGCCGCCGCGCTTCCATTAGCTTTGTCTTTCACACTGTGATTCTGATTCATCGCGACATCAAAGGCGGCGAACTGCAGAGGTCACCAGGCGTCCTCGTCTTCTTCGGCTCTCGTCTCTAATTGTGTTTGTCCCCCGCTGGATGAGTCATCACGGCGAGCCGCCGCCCAATCAGATTAACGCTGCTTTGCTCCTGGAGGCTAATGTGTTTTACCGCAGACAGGTTTCCCACCAGGTCCTGCCGATCATTGATTATTGATCAGGAAAGGACAGAAAGTCAGACAGAGACGCACGAGGACCAAAGGCGGAGGGACAGAAGAGGGGCGGAGTCTGATCGGAGCTTGCGTTTTTGACCTCTGGACGTCCCTCCATTGATGGATGATGGAGCCTAGACCAGGACCTGGACCCAGACCTGGACCTGGGCCACCCTGAGCCTCCATGATGAGCCATCAGGACAGATTTGTGGACAGGAGTCTTCTCGCGGCGGTAATGAAAGAGGCGGGGTCTCCTCAGAGTTCATCAGGGGCCGTCATCAATCCTGGACCCTCCTGAAGTTCACATTCATCAGCAGAATTAAAAAAGTGTCACGCTGACGGTGATTTGTGCTGGTCCGTCAAAAACACTCGGCTGCTCACATTTGCATGTTCTCAGGAGGCGATAATAAGTCACCGGTCCAGGATGGAGAGAGTGAGGACGAGGAGCAGAGGAGCAGAGCCGTGGCCACACTCTTAGATTAGCTTAACGACCTTCATCCTCTCTGGTTAACCTTCCCATCATGTCGACGGCGACGGAGGGGAGGGGCCTATGAGCTAAACTGCCGCCAGCCACCAGGGGGCGGCTCCCCGAACTCTTTTTCCCTCCCTTAGCTTCAGCAGGTGTGTTGGGGAAGAACGTTCCACGCGCGCTTTCACTCACACTGTCGCAGGTAGAACGTCAATAAGTCTGTGAAATAAAGCCTGCGTACGTGTTGCCGTGGTAACTGCAGCAGTAATCAAACAGGAAACACGACTTTGTCTGCGTGGCTGCACCTTTGTATGCTAATGGGGAGAAAAGTAGACTTTTCAAAGGTTCGTCACGCTGCGGCGGCGCTCGCTAACGTCTCCGCCAGGCAGTAGCAGCAGCAGAACAGATGAAATATTTATGCTAATTGTTGCAAAACTTCCCACAAAAGAAGACGGGAGTGTGGCGAGGAGGAGCTGTCAGGCGGCGCCGTCAAAGTGACGAGTCTGAACGCGCCCGAGCGGCGTTTACGGTCTTTCTAACGCAGGAGCACATCACAGACCATTAGCATCACCGCGCTCATGTAGCGCCGCAGGCTAACGCTAACAGTGCCGGCTGAGACGAGGAGAGGAGGCCCGACTTGAAAGCAGCGTGATGAAGCTCGCAGGAGCAGCGGCGCCGCAAACGTGAAAAAAGATGCCAAAAAAGACACAAATATTTGACACAAATTCTTTTATTTAAAACTATGAATACATAAAATATAATTAAAGAAGTTGGGGTAAAGTGGGAATGTTTGAGTTTACATCAGAGCGGATCCTGAAGCTTTGCTTCACGGATGTTGCGTCTTGTCTGACAGCGGCGTGGGGGCGGGGCCAGTGTGTAGCCACAGGAAGTCACTCCCTGGACATGGCTTTGATCTCAGAGCCAGTGGAAAAGCATCTCCAGGGCTGGAACAGCTTGATCTCTGCACTTAATGAGCTCCACCCTTTCGCAGAGGGGGCGGGGCTTCAGTTGACGACGCTTTCCCATCCTTTGATTTGTCTGGAACGCGAGGCCGTGCGTGTCATCTGCACGTGTGGAGGTCACCGCCGGCCTGTGGTGTCATCTCATCTTTGTCTAGATGAATCCGGAAGCCTGACGCTGTGACTCCGCCCCCTTCTGTCCCCTCAGACGGACCTGCAGACGGAGACGTTCAGCTGTCCTCAGCACAAATGCTAATGCTGTCAGAACTTCTCCGCCTCCTCAGGAACTCTTCAGTCTTCACGCTGGATTCAGGGGAAATTGTTCTTCCCGGACGCTCCCTCGCCTTCGCTCACGCAGAGGTCGGCCTTCGGGGCCACCCTTCCGGGGCAACATGGCGGCGGGCTGCCGCTAACGCCAGCGGCAGCAAAACTGTGTCGGTCCTGCTAGTTGGAGGATGGGGAGGCTGACATTTGGTTCATGGTGAAGTGGTTGTCGTGGAGATTTCTGCAGAATGTGACGGAGTGAAGGGGCGGCTGGGATTAGGAGAGCGTGACCAATGAGGATTAGCTCTGCTTTAAACAAGTAACAGTCGCACAGGTCAGAGCAACACCGAGACTCCATTAAAACATCCCCCACGTGTGCGTGCGTGTGTGTGCGTGTGTGTTGTCTTTCTCTCTGAACGCCGTTGACTCGTGGGTGATTCTCCGCCACCGGAGGTCAAATTAAACACTGAATTAAAGATCGGTGGCTGCAATCAAAGGCAACATTACAGGAAACTTTCTATCTTCAATGATTAAACATGACTTAAAGCAACAAACACGCAGCTCACGGAGGCGCGCGAGTCCACAGGAAGTAATTAATAACCAATATTTAACGTCAAACACTTTAATCCTGGTTTGTCTTCAGGCTGAAACTGCAGCAGAACTTTAATTCACTACCAGCTTCATTACTAAAGATGCTACATTTCAGATCAGCTCGATTGATCCGTTTGATTGATCCGCTTGATTGATCCGCTTGATTGATCCGCTTGATTGATCCGTTTGATCGTCTCTGCGGTAAAAGCCTCAGGTTCCCGTGTCTCTGCTGCCCCCTGTCGGCCACAGACGAACAGCTCAAGTCTCTTTCATCCGGTTTTTAGATTCAATATCTGCACATCAGCCAGGACACGAGTCAGTCTGGTAGTTTTTATTGTTTTCTGTCAATAATCTCAACAAACTGATGTTTTTAAACACATTTAATAAAACGAAACAAATCAAGATTATTTCATCAAAATCACCCACAGAGGGAAATTAAGAGCCTAATTAACGTTAAAGTGAAATTCAAATATCAGGAAAGTCCTTTTATTTGTAATAAAGTTGCCAACAGACGCATCCCTCGTGAATGCCTCTGCTGCCCTCTTGTGGTCAATCTGTCAACACGCAGCTGAGAAGATTCGAGCGTGAAACCACAGAAGCTCCAGAGGAGAGATCTTCAGTCGTCTCCTCCACACAGGCTGAGCAGAGCCTTCTGGTAATCTCCTTTGGTGTGTTCCTGAACACAACACAAGTTCTTCAGGGCAGGAAGTTAAGATAAGATTCCGTGTGTTTCAGTAGTTTGAGATTGTATTAAATGCATTAATAAATGCTATTGATTTAACATCCACACGTTAACTTATTGTGTTTGTACAAACTACAGCCTGTTAGGGCTGCGATTCATATGAAATTGTACAAATTTGGAAATATTTGTTTTACGCTGAGATCCACCTCTTCCTGTTTCAGGCGCCAATTATTTACGTCACTTCCGGTTCAGAGGCATTTTCAAACGCGAAAGCAACATTTTCTCACAAAAACGACTCCAGAAGCCAAAATAGTGTATGTATAAGTATAATTTGAATAGAACAACTTGTACTTTTAATAACTAGCTAACTATTGATATAAGGTGGTCACTGAAATATGCATTTAAAGAGATTCGCTTTTAAATACGTTTTTTCCCCACTTGCAGGCATAGAGGAAATATCAGCATATTAATTATCCATCCATCCGTTATTTGTGAATGACACGTTGACGTCAGAGCAGCAAAAACTAACTGTCATCAGAAAAAAGATGACTATTAAATTTAAGTGCACCATATCAACCATAACAAGCTCTGTGTAAATCCCAATGATATAAAAGTGTTTTTCAAATGTTTGTTTCTGTCTTGTGTGCTGTGTTGTGCGCTTACTGCTTTTATTTGCTAATGGCTGCAGGACCAAATTACTGGTCTTATAACACTGATATAAAATTGATCTTATCCTTTCTTATCTTATTTAGTAAATCAACTGCGGACCACCAGGGGGCGCCCTTCACTTCACTTTATCTTCTTTGGAGCAGCCAGGTGATGTTCTCCTGAGAACTAGAGGAAGTTCCCGGCTGAGAGCTCAGGTACTCACGCTGATGGTCTGGAACAGCGACCTCTTGTGGTGCCTCTTGAACTCTCTCCGGATCTTCATCAGGTCCACCTCGCAGCGTGAAACCATGATCCTGGTCACCACCTTCTCCTTTGCACCTTTACTCTGCACGTGGACAGAAAACCAGTCAGTGTGATGGAACCGAGGTTCAGTTACGCGGTCGTGTAGCACAGTTGTCGCTCTGTTGCCACGGTTACCACCCTGCCGTACCTTCATGGCGTCGCTGAGTCTGTTGGCGAAGTAGACTTGTCTGTTTTGGAAGCACTCCACTGCGAAGAGACCAGGTTTGCAGATGAAGCGATTTCAGCGCCGCCACACAGCAAACAGCTGACGGGCGTGGCTGCGTTACCCAGGGTGAGGAAGGACCTCTCCAGATCTCCTTTCACCTCCTTCCTGATGCTCTCCTCGATGTCGTACGGACTGTAGCTCTTGTACCTCTCAAACACTGTCAGAAACACAACCTGAGTGAGGTCGCCCTTCATATTCAACTCAGCCCAGCTTTATCGATACAGTCCAGAGTGTGAGGAACAACTGCCTTCAACAGGCAGAAACCTGGAGCAGGACCGGGGACCCTCCTGCCGATGGACAGATGGGTGAAGGAGGAGGAGAAGAGCCAGAATCATACGTGTAGATATTTGAACAGAACCTTTGTGATCCTACAGAGAAAAGAAAGTCAGGAGTAAATGAAATGTGGGACCTTTCTGAAGGTGGGGGACGCTCCTCTGAGACATGATGGAGATCCAGGTGGCCACGTCGGTTCCCTTCCTCTTCACTCCGGCTTCGTACAGACACTGTCGGGATTTCTTTGATTAGCTCAGCGTTTGAGGGGGAAAGGCTCTTCTGGCTGCTTTGACTCACCCTGGCGTCGTTGTCAATCATCTCGTAGTCGATCACGTTTGAGGGTTCGTCTCGTTTTGTCTGAAAAGGTCGGAAGCGCAGATGGATTCCAACAGCGTGCAGTCGTCAGCGAGCTGTGTGACGTTAGCGCGGAAGCTACCTGAACCAGAGCCAGCAGCAGCTTGGCAAAGTTTCCTGACGTGTCTCCTGCGATGTCTTTGTCCAACTCCTTCTTGAACACTGAAGAGAGGAACGCTGAAGTTAGCCACACGCTAACCTCGGCTTCGGATAGCCCAGTTTACTGGCCACGAGTCGTGATTAACGTCTAGATGGAGTCGGGTGAGGAGGAGAGCCTTACGTTCTCTGTAAACCTTCTTGATTTCCACCATCTCCTCGTTGTTTCGGGAGCAGACGATCTCGATGAGGGTCTCCTCGTCTGTTCCGAGGCCCTGAAACAGCAAAAGGCCGTTAGAGCAGCCTGGAAATGCCGCCCGCTGTCACCGGTCAAAGGTGCTTCTGAACCTTCATGGAGGCTTTGAGCTCAGTGGCGTCGTACTGAGCCGTGCTCTTCATCAGGCCCAACATCAGAGCCTCCAGAGAGCCCGACAGCGCCCCCTTCAGGGCTGAGTTCAGATCCTGAAAAGAGGCCAATCTCAAGTGTTGTCATGGCAACGCAGTGTTCTTGGCAACATGTCTGTTGAGGGAGGAACTCTCCAGACCTTCTTGGCGAATCGCTCGTATTCGAAGGCGATCTCTCGCCGCTGCCCGTAGCTGCGTCTGGTCAGGATGTCGATGATGGTCTGTTCGTCAGTGCCTGCAGAGGAAGTAACGAGGGTATAAACGAGGGTCTGTCAAAGACAGTCAGACAGTGACTCCAGCAGGGGGCGCTCTGAGCCTCCATATTCCTTCACCTTTAGTCTTGATGGCCATATCAATCCTGGCAGCATCTCTGGCCGGGTCAAAGTCGCGCACCGGCACCACGGTGGGGAACATGGGTTCTGGTTCCTGCAGTGGACAGACGAGGGCGTTACCTCACCTGCTGATGCGTCACTGAAGATCCATGTGAGCCGCACATCGCAAAGAATTTAACATTAAAAAGAAAACGCAGTCGTGTGTCTACTGGAAGATGCAGTTAGCTTAGCATGATAGCACAACGCTGCTGCTGCAGCGCCTCCGAAGGAAACAGCCGGTCTCTGCTAAAAGTCGTCAGAGCGGACCGGAAACAGCGAGCTAAGCTAACGATAATTAGCAGCAGTCAACAGAAACCAGTGTGATCATGGTTGAGAGAAGTCTGCTAGCTAACACACTTTGTTTACAGCTCTGTGGAAACGCTGAGTCACAACTTTAATCAATGTGGCGGCTAATCTGCTAGCTAGCACGTTGCCCCAGCTCCGCTAAGTTTTTGCCTAAAATAATTAAACTATAATAATCATCCACGGAAAACAAAGTGCTAAAGTGAGTTTGTTAAAGCCCGAACTTCACTTAGTTAAATTGTAAAAGTCAGTTTAATTAACTCTGCATCTAAGTTTGTACTATTTTGATCCTGTTCAACGGAACAAGAACGTTACGAGGCTTTTCAATAAAGTTAAAGTGTAAAAAAAGTCTCGGTGTTCGCGGTATATTTTTTATCCGATTACTCGATTAATCGCCAGAATAATCGATAGAACTGATTACTAATATAATTGATTACTGCAGCCCCAGTACGGAGGCGGAGAAACGGTGTTCAGGACGGGTTAACAGTGGGCGGAGACCAAACCAGGACGGGTTAACAGTGGGCGGAGACCAAACCAGGACGGGTTAACAGTGGGCGGAGACCAAACCTCCGCTTCTTCTCTTCATGGCGCCGCTGAAACTGCAACATTAGGAAGCAACCTTCTGGTCTGTGGACCAGCTTTGGGCCGCGTTGGGACTTCCTGTCCCACGGCAGCAGGTGACTCACCGTCCCGTAGGACAGCGTCAGTTGACCCAGGAACTCGGACACCAGCGCCATCTCTGGTCAACCTGAGAACCAACACAGAGAGACCACTTCATAGCTCAACAACAGCGTTTCCATGGTGACAGAAGAGCTCAGACAGCTAGAGTTCACACCTTTGTCATCACATGACGCAGACACCTGTACCGTCAGTACAAGTTCACGCGTTTATTATCAGCTGTTTGCAGCGTTAGCTGTGGGGCCACTCGGGGACCTTTATATTTGACCCTTGACCTTGACAACAGATCCTGTTGTAACACTTTTGTTGGTTTAGTGAGCTAACAGACGCTGAACCTCCTAGCTGAGGTTGTTCCAGTGTTACGGCACAAGATGAGCTGGGCTAGTTGGTTAGCATGTTAGCTTTACGCCTGCGCTGACTCAGCAGCCAGGAGAAAGGAATGTTTGATTTATTGACCGGGGTGTACCTGGGGTGCGTCTGCAGATAAGAACTGATATGAAGACACACACACACAGAACTTTGACCTACAGCGACACTAACTGGAAGCGTGTTTGAGGTGCTGTTTTAGTACCTAGCAACCACAGTTTCAGTGCAGTTGGCAGCATTATTCTGCTGGTTTTCAGGACTTGGAACCAGTAACATCCAGTCGTTCTAAAAACCAACATTAATGTCTTCCCACCCTGACCCTCCCGTGACCCCGGTGGAGGCGCTAGAAGATGAAACATGAACAGGCTCCTAATTCAGGCTGTTCTGCTTCAGCTCAAACTTCACAGACGTGTTTTTGCTAAGCTAAAAACAAGCCTTCGTGATTCTGATGCGACGCCATTACTGGTTTCAGACCAGGTTCCTGGCGAGATCAGAGATGACCGACAGGAACCACTCTGCCTTCTCACACACACACACACACACACACACACAGAGCCATGTTTTCCACCCTTCTGTGTTCATGTCACATGGCTGTTAGCGTGTTCTTACCTTCAGACAAGCAGCAGCAGCAGCAGCAGCAGCAGCGAGGAGCAGCTCCGTTATGAGCCAGAGCAGGACAGGGTGTGGCGTTAAATACACACGCACACACACACACACACACACACACACAGTTCGGAGGATGAAACTTTTACACATCGGGCTGAACTCTTGGACAGAAATTCCTCTCATAAACTCCGCCCACTTTCTTCAGTCCAAGGTCGCACACGTAGCTGCTGTGATTAGTGGGCGGGCCCATCGCTGTTTTGGTATCCATGACAACGGCACAGAGATACACAACACCACCATTGCATTAAAACTGGTAGATGCTGGCATGCTGACGTTAGCGTGAAGTCCACGTTAGCTCGCCCCCTGGTGGCTGGCTGCTTTGTTTGAGTCTGCTAGTACCGCTAGCTCTGACGGGTCGTCAGCCGGCGCTAATCTGTAGAATGTTTGAGCTGTAGGGAGTTTTTCTGCGACATCAAACGAGAGCTGTTCCAGATGTGAAAGGCTAACATCTGGAATGCTGATGAAGGCACCTTTACTCCCACAGGGGGTAAGTGTACGTTCACGTAAACGCCAAGTTTGCCTTTCGGGTTGAGCAGCGTCCATACTGGTGGTGGTGAATTCTGGCCCACATTCTTTCCTCTGCTACACAAGCCGGAAACAGGAAACTGTAGGAAAGAGCGGAATCCTGCTGTCATGTGACTAACTCCCCACCAATCACAGCAGCAGACCACTCCCTCCCTCCACCACACAAACACACACATCCCTGTACTTCTATCTTTGTGAGAACTTTCATAGACATATTACATTCTCCACATCCTCACCCTCACCCTGCCCGCCCCAACCTGACCTTTGACCCCAACCCTAACCTAAACACAATTATAACCTCAAGTCTGAACCCTCAGAAAGGCCTTTGAAGTTGTGAGGACCAGTTACCAGGTTCATTTTAGGACTCAAACACACACACACACACACACACACACACACACACACACAGCCTGAGCCTCAGTGTGTTAGCGTGATAGCTGCAAACACTTTGATGTTGAGCTGCCTAAGGCTCCTGCTAATTTCCATCTTAAACCACGGCTAATAAAAGGTCAACGACCTTATCGATTGCACACACTTTATGATCCAGTGGAATGTGGGCTGCACTGCGTCGCCATGGTGACGCTCTGTTTATCAGTAGAACTGGTTCAGCTTTTTATCTGTGGTCTTCTCATCGTTTTCAAACCCTTTTGTTTATTTTTTTCATGCCTTTATGATTTTTATTCTTCATGCACAAAGTTGAGAGCAAATCCTCTCTGACTATTGCGACATCTTCCACCGGGGGGCGCTAGAATCGCTGTTAGCCACATTTTATGTCTATTTTATAAACATTTATATAATCTAAGACAAAAGAAACATGGAAAATAACATGGACTATATCAGGAAATATATTTAATATCACCTAAAAAGAATTTTATCTGTCATTTATGTGAAAGAACACATCAGTAGAGGAGTTTTGACTTTTTTTCTGGTGTCCCTCATCAGCCATTTTCTGTCTTTGTATACTTGAACATATTCTCCGGCCTTGGCTGACGCCTTTGTTAGTGTTTTTGCGGTGTGAAAACTGATGTGCTCTCAGCTCAGGTAGCTTCAATCCTCCGTTTCGCTGATGGTGGATTTAACCCTGTTAGCGGCTAATCCTCCTCAGAGCCTCATTACCAGCTTTAACCTGGAGCTACTGAAAGATGCTGACATGCTAAAAGCACCAGAGCGTAAAACCTGATTCATATCATCCTGCAGACAGTCACGCTAAACGGCACGAATGAAAAATGAAACAATGTGCTTAGCGTTAGCTTGATGCGCTTGTGTGCTAGTTAGCGCTGGTATTTGTTGGCTTTTGTTAGCCTATTAGTTTGGCATCAACACCTGACACCTGCTAACTTTAGCCTCAGTAACAACTTCCTGTTTGGGGGTTGTTTGTCTGTAATGTAGCGTTTTGGTGGAGGCTCTCGTTCACTAGCTGAGAAGCTAACAGTCGTGTTTGCAGCAGAGTGAGTTTGGGGTCACGCTGGGGTCGCACCGTCAGGACCCGTGTCAATCCAGTTTGAACATTAAACCGAGACTAATCTGCGAAATGTGTGCAGAGGTGCTCAGATTAATGGCTTCATCTGCAGGACGCAAACCCAGCAGGCTAGCTTCAAAACAGTCTGCTGCTGCATGCTGGGTAATCCTGGAAATATAGCAGGGCGCAGAAACAGTCAGGCTGATGCCTTTTAGTTCTTCATCAGAGGAAAAGCTGGAGTCTGACATGGTGTTTCTGGGCTGCTGGAACATGTTTTGGAGGAGTTGGGGGGTCTGGAGTTGGTGGATCTGGAGTTGGAGAATCTGGAGTTGGCAGTTCTGGAGTTGGTGGATCTGGAGTTGGTGGATCTGGAGTTAGTGGATCTGGAGTTAGTGGATCTGGAGTTGGGGGATCCAGAGTTGGTGGATCTGGAGTTAGTGGATCTGGAGTTGGGGGATCCGGAGTTGGCGGATCTGGAGTTGGCGGATCTGGAGTTGGTGGATCTGGAGTTGTGGGATCTGGAGTTGAAGAATCTGGAGTTGTGGGATCTGGAGTTGTGGGATCTGGAGTTGTGGGATCTGGAGTTGGCGGATCTGGAGTTAGTGGATCTGGAGTTGTGGGATCTGGAGTTGTGGGATCTGGAGTTGGAGAATCTGGAGTTGTGGGATCTGGAGTTGGAGAATCTGGAGTTGGCGGATCTGGAGTTGTAACCGAGGGTTTTCTGTTTTCTCTGATCTGACTGCGGTGCCGTTGTGTTCCAGATGAAATCCACGTTCCTGGCTTGGCTGCACCGCCACCCTGTAGCCTGGAGGGGTCCTGCAGCTGACATGTTGGAGACGTGTCGATGGGGGTGAAAGGTCAGCTTCAGGGGTGTGCTGGCCTGCTGGACCACTCTGACCCCAGCAGAGCAGCAGCAGGTGGAGAGTGTGTGAGCCAAGGTGATCCTGTGGGACTGGAGTCCAGACCCATCCTACCATCTGGTCTTAAAGGTGCGCTGAGGACCCCCAGCTGGTCTCCCTGTTCCAGGTTAAACCGGGTTCATGTCTCAGTAACAGAATCCTCTCTGCTAGGTGGACTTGCTGGTTCAGATTTGAGGACTGTAATCTGAGCCCGGGGCCGTCCCACCTCCCTGTCCTCCAGATCCTCCTAATCCCATTAACAGCAGTTGCTCCGTAATCCTGCCACAGGTCTGTGGTGTCCACAGGACTCCAGCGCTTCCCCTACTCCACCGCTCCCGGAGAAGCTCCGGAAGCCCGCCTGAGTGTCCAGGTAGGACCCGAGACCCCAGAACACCCAGAACACCCAGAACACACCCAGAACACACACAGAACACACCCAGAACACACACAGAACACACACAGAACACACACACAGAACACACACAGAACACACACACAGAACACACACAGAACACACACACAGAACACACACAGAACACACACAGAAGGAACACAGAACACACACAGAACACACACAGAACTCACAGAACCCATCTGCCTTTGGTTTGTCAGGTCTTTCTCATCTTATTGGGTTTTTTTATATTCTTAATATCTTCTTAATTTCACTGGATCAGAAGTAAAAACGTTAGTCTGCTGGTTCTGGATCAGTGTTCTGATGTTCTGATGGTTGGTTTGACTGACCCGACTGGTCCAACTGGTCCAACTGGACCAGTGACGGTCCTGTTGATCAGCTGTTGTTGCTGATCGATCAGCTGATCGATCAGCTGATTGATCAGCTGATTGATCAGCTGTCGATCAGCTGTCGATCAGCTGTTGATCAGCTGATCGATCAGCTGATTGATCAGCTGTTGATCAGCTGTTGATCAGCTGATTGATCAGCTGATTGATCAGCTGTTGATCAGCTGTCGATCAGCTGTCGATCAGCTGTTGATCAGCTGATTGATCAGCTGATTGATCAGCTGATTGATCAGCTGTCGATCAGCTGTCGATCAGCTGATTGATCAGCTGTCGATCAGCTGTCGATCAGCTGTTGATCAGCTGATCGATCAGCTGATTGATCAGCTGTTGATCAGCTGATTGATCAGCTGTCGATCAGCTGTTGAAGCTGTTGATCGGCTGTCGTCAGCTGTCGATCGGCGCTGTTATCAGATGTCGATCAGCTGTTGATCAGCTGTTGATCAGCTGTCGATCAGCTGTCGATCAGCTGTCGATCAGCTGTTGATCAGATGTCGATCAGCTGTTGATCAGCTGTTGATCAGCTGTCGATCAGCTGTCGATCAGCTGTTGATCGCCCTGATTGGTCTGTGATCAGGATGCTGAGCTGGGTGGTCAAAGTTGTTCCCAAACCGCCTGAACCTCCGCCCACAAAGGTCAACGACCAGGAGCAAGGCCCAGCCCAAGCCCCGCCCCCTGCTGCTGCTCCGCCCCCAGTCCACGTATGACATCGCTACTGTTGCAGTTATTACTATGTTATTATCGCTGAACCTGTAAGAGGATTGTTGTGCCGTCAGGAGAAGAAGGTGACGTTTGAAGAGGACCGTAAAGCTGAAGGTAACGCCCGTCACTGTTCTGGTCCTGGTTCTGGTTCTGGTTCTGGTTCTGGTTCTGCTCACGCGTGACGCCTGAAACCTTCTTCCACCAGCAGCGAGAGGCCACCCACCCAAACCGGCGGCGTCCAGGTGAGACCGTCAGCTGCTCCCGTCCACGCTGAAAGCAGCCTCTTCTGATGACGCCATGCTTGATTTGCAGCCCCGTGATTGGCTCTCAGCCCGGCGTGCTGGCGTGGATCAGCGGCGCCCTGCCTCAGCCCGCAGTCTCCCCCAAACCGAGCCGGGCCCACAGCACCGAGGTGAGCTTCTGAGCCACGCACCGCCCTGGGCCGGGGGCTGTTCTGACATCGTCTCCCGTGTTCCTCTTTCTCCCTCACGCCCCATCACGCCAGGACAACGTCAGCAGGTAGGTGAGAGGGGGCGTGTCCAAAAGACGCCCTCCGAGATTCTGTTCTCTGAGAGCCACGTCTGACGTTCCGCCATTTCCTTTCTGCCTGGACCGCAGCAGCCCTGAAGACGAGTGAGTACACACACACACACACACACACACACACACACACACACACACTGATCTGATGCTAAATAGTGAGCCAGGTGTAACAAACAGAGGAAGAGATTAAGGTCATGGAGCTGCCGAATAGTGAGCTGCTCTGGGAGGCGGTGAGGAGGAGAAGCTCCTCACGGCTGCAGCGTCTCCTCTGGTCCACAGCAGAGGGATGATGTCCTGGATCACACAGGGTCTGGACAAGATTGTCCCTCAGCCTGAGCTGAGGAGCAGACAGCCAGCAGGTCCCCAAGCAGAGCAGCCGGAGGTGGGTCGGCAGGTTCTGCTCAAGCTTCTGCTGAGCAACCTCAACCTTCTAACGGGGGCTCTTGTGTTTGCGCTGCTCTCCGTCAGGTTCTCCACCCAGCAGCAGCAGCAGCAGCAGCTCCAGGTGAGGCTCAGATCCACCAAAGGTTCCGTCAGGAGAAGCCTTCCTCAGTCTGGTGTCTCCTCTGCAGAACCTCAGCTGCTGCCCGTGAAGACGGAGGCGGACCCAGAGGACAGAAGCGACCACAGGCCCCTCCCTCCCACGTATGTGTGTGTGTGTGTGTGTGCTGGTAATTCTTTAAAAACAAAGCTTCAGCTCTTGGCTGGGTGACCCTGCATCTGCCACCTGGCGGAGATCCACGTCCAGGATCCATTCAGGATCCTTAGCGTCAGCCGTACGCTCGCCGCCAGGCCTCATTTCCTGTTCCGGAAGGTTTGTTTGTGTGATTGACAGCGTGATGGGCTGGATCAAACACGGTATGGAGAAGATGGTTCCACAGCCAGACCATGTCCGTTCAAAGGTGGAGAAGACTGCCGAGCCCGTCAAAGGTGCGCTCCGCATCAAATCGCCATGACAACAGCCGGTTGTCGAGCGTAAAGCTGTGCTTTTGCCTTCAGCAGCAGCAGCTCCTGCCACGTCAGAACGTCCTGCAGCGATTCCTGCCGACACGGAGGAGTGAGACATCCTCTTCATCAAAGATCTGTTGTGAGAACCCTCCTTGTGTCAACGTGCGCTAAAGCCACCTTGTCTCTGCAGGTGGGCCAAAGAAGCGGCGGCACAGCCCAAGTACGTGGACGCAGCCTGCAGGGTTGCTGGTGACCACGTGTGTGATGTGATCTGACGTCTGGCTGTTGCCTTGACAGTGTCGTCACCTGGATCGTCAGCGGATTCGGGCGCATGCTGCCTCAGCCTGTCCCGAAGCAGGTGAGCGCAGGAGCAGCAGCGTCTCCCCTTAGCAGCAGCAGCCTGACTGAACTCCACCTTTCCTGTGTTGTAGGAAGCGGTTAGCAGCCAGCTGCAGATCAGTGAGTACGGCTGACCACCGTTTCCATGGACGCGCTGCCTCTCCGTCCGTCCTGGTTAGATTCCAGTCAATGCCAAGGTTTCCACTGGCTGTGGCTCCGCCCACGGCAGGGCTGGGGCTCCGCCCACGGCAGGGCTGGAGGCTCCGTCGCCCTCTGGAAAAATAGGCATGGCTTCTATTTTGGATGGACGGACGGAGCACGCCGCAACAAGTTAGCACAAGGCATGGCGTGTGGCACAGGAAGAAAAAAATAAAACATCCGGGAATTTGTCAAAATAAAAGCTCCCGTATTTAGAGCGATGGTTTTTACGTTATTACACGTGTGAATCATCTTTTTTTACGTTATTACACGTGTGAATCATCTTTTTTTACGTTATTCCATGTGTGAATCATCTTTTTCTTGGGCCGTTTTATCTCTTGTTTGTGGGTGTGTGAAACAACATCACAAGTTAACTTAGTGTTTGCAGCAGCTCTTTGAATATATTAAATAAATAACGTAAATAACCAGAATTTACAAGAAATAACGGATCTATTACACATTTTAGGAAACATTAATAGAATTCCCCGTGGTGGAGTCACCAAGATCTGAAGAAAGGAGAAATTTTCCTCCTCTAGGAACAAAGAGCGTCTTCTTCTCTGGCTCGTACAGAGTGGAAATCTCTCGCGGTCGTACGTGATTTCGTTTTCAGCGTGCTGTTGAAAAAGATCGCTCTAAATACGGGAGCTTTTATTTTGACAGTTTCCAGGATGTTTTATTTTCTCTTCGCACCAGACTTCCTGTCCCGCACTAGGTGGCTTGTGCTAGCTTGTTGCGGCGTTCTCCGTCCGTCCAGACGCTTCCGCCCGGACGGCAGAAATCAGGACGGACGGGGACGCACCGCATCCGGTGGAAACCCGGGCTAACGCTTTCTGAAGCTAGCGCCTCAAACACGAGCCCAGCGCTCTGTGACATCAGCGCTGGGCGTGGCTTCAGCTGTCAGCTTGATTGGTTGCTTTGTGCGCGTCCTGTCCTGGCAGGAGCGCTCGTCAGCGCTGAGGCAGACTCTAACCGAGCTCCTCTTCTCCTTCTGTTTCAGGGGGTTAGACGACCACAGCCCCTTAAAATAAAAGGAGAGTGAAGAGTCGCGCGCGCTCACGCTGGCGGCAGCAGAAAGATCTGGCTGTTTCCGCTCTCATCCCTCCGCTTCCGTCAGACAGAACGCAGCCGTGCAGCTTGTCTGACGCGTTCTCACACCTCCCATCCACAAACTCCTGTAGCTCCTGAAAATAAAGACGAGAATTTCAAATGTTTGTTGGGGGTTTTTGTTCTGCTGCTGAGCAACAGCCAAACAGCAACGAGCAGGAATCAGCCCATCGCTGAACAGCCTGAGGCCTCAACCCCCGTTTCCATGGACGCGCTGCGTCTCCGTCCGTCCTGATTAGATTCCATTCAAGTCAGTGCCTCAGTTTCCTCTGGCTGTGGCTCCGCCCACAGCAGGGCTGGAGGCTCCGCCCACGACAGGGCTGGAGGCTCCGTCGCCCTCCGGAAAAAGACGCTTCTATTTTGGACGGACGGACGGAGCACGCCGCACAAGCTAGCACAAGGCATCGCGTGCGGCACAGGAAGTCGGGTGCGAAGAGAAAATAAAACATCCGGGAATTTGTCAAAATAAAAGCTCCCGTATTTGGAGCGATGTTTTTTTACGTTATTACACGTGTGAATCATCTTTTTTTACGTTATTACATGTGTGAATCATCTTTTTTTACGTTATTACATGTGTGAATCATCTTTTTTACGTTATTACGTGTGAATCATCTTTTTCTTGTTCCGTTTTATCTCGTTTGTGGGTGTGTGAAACAACATCACAAGTTAACTTAGTGTTTGCAGCAGATCTACGAATATATTAAATAAATAACGTAAATAACCAGAATTTACAAGAAATAACGGATCTATTACACATTTTAGGAAACATTAATAGAATTCCCCATGGTGGAGTCACCAAGATCTGAAGAAAGGAGAAATTTTCCTCCTCTAGGAACAAAGAGCGTCTTCTTCTGTGGCTCTTTTTTCAAAAAAAAAGTGGTAATATCGCGGTCGTACGTGATTTAGTTTTCAGCGTCCTGTTGAAAAAGATCGCTCTAAATACGGGAGCTTTTATTTTGATAATTTCCCGGATGTTTTATTTTATCTTTGCACCCGACTTCCTGTCCCACACGTGCTGAATTGTGCTAGATTGTTGCGGCGTTCTCTGCCCGTCCAGACACATCTGGTAGAAATGGCCGGACGGCAGAAATCAGGACGGATGGAGACGCACCTCATCCGGTGGAAACTTGGGGTTACAGCCGGCTGGTCACCATGGCAACAGAGGGCTCACTGTTCCGTACTCACAAACACCTGAATGAAAGCCTGTGGTTCTGCTTCAGTCAGTAAGGTGGAGCAGGAGTCAGACCTGGTTCTGGAGGACCTGGAGCAGGATGAGGAGCTGGAGCAGCTTGAGACGGAAGTGAAGGAGCAGTCGCAGAGAGTGAGTGTGTGCTTCACACCACCCATGCTGTTGCTATGGTGACGGAAACTGCTTTGTTGCAGACAGAAGAAGCAGAGACCAAAACCGACCAATGGACCCCAAGAGTGAAGACGGAGGCAGAAGAAGCAGCTGCGAGTCAGTCAGAGCAGAGGGTGGTGTCCGAGCAGGACCAGAACCTGGAGCAGGAAGACCCCCAGACCATCACAGGCCGGCAGGCGGACCAGTGAGTCCGCCAACACTTTTCCTCACTGTGGCTTTGATTTCACGTCCAGTTTAGCTACCTGCTAACTAGCCTGAAAGCTTTAGGAGCTCTTCTTCACAGTCCCAGTTCTTCTTTGATTATTATTGAATGGAAATATGGTTCAGGGCTGAAAACCAGATCTGAAACAGGATGCCCGTCACCATGGAAACGTGCCACTGACGATGGCTGTTATTGGCGTTTGCTCTTTGTGCAAAGACTCCAGCAGGACCGTCTGGAGGCGGCTCGGATCGCTGAGGAGATGGCCAGGAGGGCCGCCGAGGAGGCCGTGCGGCAGCTGGAGGAGGAGCACGCAGCTAAGATCGTCATGGAGACGCTGCCGGAGTCCAACGAGCCGTAAGCGACGCCGACGGCTGCAGGTTAGACCGTGTGAAGAGACCTTCACCCGTCGCTGACCCGCTGTGTGATCACAGGCTGTCCAACATCCTGGAGGAGGAGAACGAGGACGATCCAGAGTGAGTCCTTCATCCAGGAACGCGGCTCCAGATCTGATGTGCTGGCTTGGACAGAGCTACCCGGCTAGGCCTCGTTAGCTAGCGCGCCTCAGCAAACAGGCTGGGAAGCTCCAGGAATTTCAGGAGGAGTTTTTCTGCATGAATTCCAGACACTTCCTGTGTCGGCGGATCAGATTTCCAGACATCCCCGGGTCGGAGCCGATGGGAGGCCTCAGAAGAGTTCTGACTCTGTCCTGTCTTTGCTCGTCACAGGCTGCAGACGCTCCTGGAGGAAAGCGAAGACACCACAGAAGAAGAAGGCCAAGCTGCTGGAGCAGGAGCAGGAGCGGACGGAGCAGCTGACCGGTGAGCTTCAAGCTTGTTCTTGCCGAACCTGGAGCAGCCTCGGTTGTTGACTGTGTCCCGCAGACTCGTCCTCGTCTGTCCCAGCGAAGACAACGGCTCGCCTTCATCAGCCAGCACACAGGCAGCATCAGAGAGGAGAGACCTGCAGAGCCCAGGCTCCCAGCCTATCAGCAGCCAGCCCAGGCAGCCAGCTCCGCCCACCTCGCCGCCCTCCGCCGCGCCCGGCGAGCATCAGGTGAGGCGTTAGCGCGGCAGCGGCTAACGCTGTGTTCTGATTGGCTGGCGGTTTGGTTGAAATCGTCTTGAACTGATGATTCTCTCCTCAGGCTGAGGCAGCAGAAGGTGGATGTGGAGGTGAGTTTGTCCCCGACACCAAGAAGACTCTGACCCCCCGTTTCCATGGACGCGCTGCGTCTCCGACTGTCCCTCCGTCCACTGGCTGTGGCCCCGCCCAGAGCAGGGCTTGAGGCTCCGCCCACAACAGGGCTGGAGGCTCCGCCCACAACAGGGCTGGGACCTTCATTGCCCTCCGGAAAAATAGGCATGGCTTCTATGTTGGACGGATGGACAGAGCAGCCCGCAACAAGCTAGCACAAGGCATCGTGTGCGGCACAGGAAGTCAGGTGCGAAGAAAAAAAATAAAACATCCGGGAATTTTTCAAAATAAAAGCTCCCGTATTTAGAGCGATGGTTTTCACGTTATTCCATGTATGAATCATCTTTTTTACGTTATTACATGTATGAATCATCTTTTAACTTAACTTAAGTTAACTTAACTTAAGTTAACTTATTGTTTGCAGCAGATCTACGAATATATTAATTACCGTAAATAACCAGAATTTACAAGAAATAATGGATCTGTTACACATTTTAGGAAACATTAACAGAATTCCCCATGGTGGAGTCACCAAGATCTGAAGAAAGGGGAGATTTTGCTCCTCTAGGAACAAAGAGCGTCTTCTTCTGTGGCTCCTTTAAAAACTACAAAGCGGTAATATCGCGGTCGTACGTGATTTGGTTTTCAGCTCTTGTTGAAAAAGATCGCTCTAAATACGGAGCTTTTATTTTGACAGTTTCCCGGATGTTTTATTTTGTCTTCGCACCCGACTTCCTGTCCGACACGTGCTGGATTGTGCTAGCTTGTTGCGGCCTTTTCCGTCCGTCCAGACGCCTCCGGTGGAAACCGGGGTGACGCTTTCAAACCTTCGCCATGGTGACGAAGACCTTGAAGAAGCGCTCCGCTCGAACATGTAGTCCCTGCCTGTCTCCTGGCCGTCCGCCTCTTCTCATCCGCTCTTTCTCCATCCAGTTCCTGCTTGTTCTCCAGCCGGGAACTTCCTGCTTGGGCTCCCGCCTGTGGCTCGCTGTCTGGAGGGCTGCAGGAAGCTAACGTGTCAGAGCAAGCTGCCCCGCCCCCGGCTCGCCCTGCCGCCGCAGCTGATGGAGGAGCTGCAGCGGCTCCCGGGGCAGGCGCGCCGCCGCTGCGCCGCCATGCTGGCCCGTCTCAGATCGCTCAGTTCAAACTCCCAGCAGCCTTAGCGCCCCAGGCCCCGCCCCCATAGCCTAGACTCCTACAGTTTGTGTAGACCCCAGTTAGACGTGCCAGACACACCTCCACGCTGCTCCAGAGCCTCCGTCCATCACTCCCACCATGCTTCGCTGCTCTGCTTCAGGATGAGCTGAACAGGTGACATCTCAGGGGCTCTTCTTCTCCTCCTTCTCCTCTTCTTCTTCTTCTGAAGCAGCCTTTTAGCCCAGTGTTCCCCTCGTTCAGACTGGTTTCTCTTTCTCAGGGAGCGCTGGAGCTTCAGGGCTGAAGGCCGAAGGTCAAAACCTCCCTCACCTCATCACAAGCCCAGCGCCCGAACCCGGGACTCAGACTCGGGCCGTGCCGGACTTCCTGCCGGCCCAGATCAGGTAGTGGCCTCCAGGGGGCGCTGCTGTGCTGCAGTGGTTGTATTGAGGGTGGTCTTGTGCTCGTCCTCAGCCCCCCGCCTGAGGACGAACCAGGGAGCAGTCAGGACCTGCTGACGGCCGAGGACAGGTAAGAGACGCCCCAGAGACGGGCCTGTGCGTCCCTGCTGTCCTCACCTGTCCTGTCCCCCTGCAGGACGCGTCCCCTGTCAGCGGCCAGCGTGCAGGACCGCCTCCATCAGCTGGTCGGCCTGTTCAAAGGCAGGACGGAGCGGCAGAAGGAGCGGCTGGTGGACCCGGACCAGTCCGAAGAGGACAGTCCTCCAGCCTGTAGGACTCCTGTGGACGCGTCTCACTCTGACTGAGTCCACCTGGGAGCCGTGCAGAGGTCAAAGGTTAATCAGCCTGTTGATTTTCTCCGTTCTGCAGCTCCTCCTCCTCCTCCTCCTCCTCCTCCGCCAGGAGAGGACAAGCAGGACCAGGTCCCAGCTGCAGCGGAAGACAAAGACGATTTTGAACTTCCTTTCAAGATCTTAGGACATCCTGTGAAGCTTCCCAGACCTCCGCCGCTCCCCAGCTGGATGAGGCTGATGGTGGAGTTCCGCTTCCCCTCCAGCATGGACCCCTACACCGGTACCCAAACCCCCGCAGCCTTGGCCTGCGTCCCGTTTCCATGGTGACCTGATGCTGTGGACTGCACAGATCCCGTCTACGTGGTCTGGCTCTTCTTTGTGGTGGCGGCGTGGAACTGGAACGTGTGGCTGATCCCCGTCCGCTGGGCCTTTCCCTACCAAACACCTGAGAACCTCCACCTGTGGCTGCTGGCCGACTACACCTGCGACTTCATCTACGTCGCCGACATCCTGCTGTTCCAGACGCGGCTCCAGTTCGTCCGTGGCGGCGACATCGTGGTCAGTGTCCGTGGAGCAGGTCAGCTCCGCCTTCTGGCTTTCAGCTCCGCCTCTCTAACAGAGTCCTTTCATTCCAGTGTGACCGGAAGGAAATGAGAGAGAACTACATGACAACCGACAGATTCAAGGTAAAGCCTCCGGCTGCTCACCTGAGCTGATCCCTCACCTGAGCTGATCCCTCCCCCACCTGAGCTGATCCCCCACCTGAGCTGATCCCTCCCCCACCTGAGCTGATCCTCCA
>CM027081.1:987569-1032569 GCA_015343265.1 Pao palembangensis
CTGTCTGCCTGTCTGTCTGCCTGTCTGCCTGTCTGCCTGTCTGTCTGCCTGTCTGTCTGCCTGTCTGTCTGCCTGCCTGTCTGTCTGCCTGTCTGTCTGTCTGTCTGTCTGCCTGTCTGTCTGTCTGTCTGTCTGTCTGTCTGCCTGTCTGCCTGCTTGTCTGTCTGTCTGCCTGTCTGCCTGTCTGTCTGCCTGTCTGCCTGTCTGCCTGTCTGTCTGCCTGTCTGCCTGTCTGTCTGCCTGTCTGTCTGCCTGTCTGTCTGCCTGTCTGCCTGTCTGTCTGCCTGTCTGCCTGTCTGCCTGCTTGTCTGTCTGTCTGTCTGCCTGTCTGCCTGTCTGCCTGCCTGTCTGTCTGCCTGTCTGCCTGCCTGTCTGTCTGTCTGTCTGCCTGCCTGCTTGTCTGTCTGCCTGTCTGCCTGTCTGCCTGTCTGCCTGCTTGTCTGTCTGTCTGTCTGCCTGTCTGCCTGTCTGCCTGCCTGTCTGCCTGTCTGCCTGCCTGTCTGCCTGTCTGTCTGCCTGTCTGCCTGTCTGCCTGCTTGTCTGTCTGTCTGTCTGTCTGCCTGTCTGTCTCTCAGGGTTGTGACAGACAGATGGTGTTTGACATGTTGACCAGGCTCAAATCTGTGGTCTACCTGCCAGGTGACTTTGTCTGTAAAAAGGTGAACACACACACACACACACACACACACACACACGTTGCTTCAACGCAGTTCTAACATTCAAAAATGTGTGTGTGTGTGTGTGTGTGTGTGTGTGTCAGGGGGAGATTGGCAGGGAGATGTACATCATCAAGCAGGGCGAGGTCCAGGTGGTGGGCGGTCCCGACCTGCAGACCGTCTTCGTCACCATCAGAGCTGGCTCCGTGTTTGGTGAGATCAGGTGACGCGCGCTTCCTGTTGTCATGGTAACACGTTTAAAGCTTGTCAGCTGTGCAAGCATCAAGTTCCAGCGAACACGCTAACTTAGTCAACGCTACAGACACGCCTCACAACGTGCTGTGATTGGTCAGCTTGCTTGCAGGGGGCGGAGGCAACCGACGCACGGCCAACGTGAAGGCTCATGGTTTCGCTAACCTGTTCATCCTGGACAAGAAGGACCTGGCGGAGATCCTGGTCCACTACCCAGAGTCCCAGAAGCTCCTCCGCAAGAAGGCCAAGTGAGGCTTTTCCTGGTTCCACAGAGGATCTGCTGAGCCCACCTCCCAGAACAACACAGTTAAAGTTCTGGAGGTCCGCTAACGACCACGCTAACGACCCAAACGTTCCACACTAAGACCCAAACGTTCCGCGCTAACAACCCAAACGTTCCACACTAAGACCCAAACGTTCCGCGCTAACAACCCGAACGTTCCACACTAACAACCCAAATGTTCCACGCTAACAACCCGAATGTTCCACACTAACAACCCAAACGTTCTACGCTAACAACCCAAACGTTCCACGCTAACAACCCAAACGTTCTACGCTAACAACCCAAACGTTCCACGCTAACGACCCAAACGTTCCACGCTAACAACCCAAACGTTCCACACTAAGACCCAAACGTTCCACACTAAGACCCAAACGTTCCACGCTAACGACCCAAACGTTCCACACTAAGACCCAAACGTTCCACGCTAACGACCCAAACGTTCCACACTAACGACCCAAACGTTCCACGCTAAGACCCAAACGTTCCACGCTAACGACCCAAACGTTCCACGCTAAGACCCAAACGTTCCACGCTAACGGCCCAAACGTTCCACACTAAGACCCAAACGTTCCACACTAACGCCCCAAACGTTCCACGCTAAGACCCAAACGTTCCACGCTAAGACCCAAACGTTCCACGCTAACGACCCAAACGTTCCACGCTAAGACCCAAACGTAATATGCTAACGACCCAAACGTTCCACACTAAGACCCAAACGTTCCACGCTAACGGCCTAAACGTAATATGCTAACGACCCAAACGTTCCACGCTAACAACCCAAACGGTCCACACTTACGACCAAAACGTTCCACACTAAGACCCAAACGTTCCACACTAAGACCCAAACGTTCCACACTAAGACCCAAACGTTCTACGCTAACGGCCTAAACGTTCCACGCTAACGGCCTAAACGTTCTACGCTAACGGCCTAAACGTTCCACGCTAACGACCCAAACGCCCAAACGTTTGGGTTGGCCGGATGAAACGGTGTGGTCTCATTGGTCGGACGTCTCCAGACGGCAGATATTGGATTGACACCGTCCTTCCGTGTCTGATCCGGGTCAGCTGTCCTGGATTAGTGTCAGCTGTAATCTGCTGCCTCAGGTCAGTCAGCACATGGAGAACCTGCAGCTTCAGTCGGAACATGGTGCTGCAGTGGGGAGGGTGGATGTGCTGCAGGTGCTGGTACGCTCATGTCCCGCTAGCTCTGTCCATACGTCCATACGTCCATCTGTCTTTGTTTCTTCTCTCTCTTTCTTTCATGTCTTTCTGTCTTTTGGTTTCTTATCCTGTTACTTTCTTGCAGGATGATGCTGACGAAGGACAAGAAGCCAGAACTGAAAGATGGAGACAAAGAGACGAAAGACGTCATCCCGCCTCAACAAGACACGCCCAAAATGTTCCGGGCAGCGCTGAAGGTGACGCAGCAGGCGGGAATAGAAGGAACGTTCGCCAAACTGAGAAAAACGTTCAAACAAGCCGATGGGTCACAGGTGAGACAGCGACACCTGTAGGCGGCACTAACAGTGACACCTGTAGGAGGGGCTAACAGCTAACAGTGTCACCTTGCTAACAGCGTCACCTGATGGGGGTGCTAACAGGCAGGTGTAAACAGCTGATAGGTGGGATGAGTTCTTTGACTCACGAACAGCGTGTAGGGGCCGCTAACAGCTAACAGCGTCACCTGTAGGGGCCGCTAACAGCTAACAGCGTCACCTGTGGAGGTGCTAACAGCGTCACCTGATGGGGGTGCTAACAGGCAGGTGTAAACAGCTGATGGGTGGGATGAGTTCTTTGACTCACGTGTGACGGAGACAGCTTTGTCCCTCCCAGGTTCCTGTCCCCCCTCCCTCACCGACACATCGACGCACTCCCATCCGTCTGCCGGCCGTCCAGGACATGGACGACACGGTGTCAGAGAGCGCCGACAGCTCTGTGGTGATCCGGATGACACCACGGCAGGCCGGAGAGGAAGTCCTGATGGTGGAGGTTGCTCAGGCAGATGGAGAGCAGCAGCAGGAGGAGGAGTGATTGACAGGAAACATCCCTTCATGTTCCCAGAATGCCATTCTCCAGCACAGTCCCAGTGCACCCAGTGCACTCTGACCTCCGTCTATTGGACCTTCATCACCGATGGACCCTCCACCCTCCTCATTTCTGTTTTTCTAGAGTAAAAGAGAATTTTAGCGGAACAATTCCATCCTCCATTTTCCCATCACACAGTCAGGCTGCAGTACCATCTCTCACCACACACTAGATCACATTCATCCTCTCTATCTAATCATAGGGGGCGCTGTTTCCCCTGTGAGAAGATAGACGTTAAAAACTTTTTATATTTTCTTAGAAACTTAGATTTTTGTAAAATACCTAGAACTAGAACAAACTTGAGAAAAGTTTAAAAAAGAAATGTTGAATTAGAAAATTCAAAGTCACAAATCTACAAAAAAAACAACAAAAAAAAGAATTCAGGATGTTGATGTTTTAATGCTTTGAGAAGAAAAACGTTCTTTACAGATGTTCTCTTAAATGTATATGTTTTATTTTGCTATAACTGAGCGACAGAAATAGGCCTGTTTCCGTTGTTTAGCCTAGAGCTTCTCCTCGTTTAGCCTTTTCAAAGAGATTTAATCCTGTTTTATTTGTTTTTGTGGCGCTTACAGATTGCAGCTTTACGAGCACTGCAGAAAAGATCGTCTGCAATAGAAGAAAGTGGACACAAAGATTAAAAAAGCTTTATGATGTTTTGTGGATGTGAAGGTTTAACTTGTGTTTTATTGATCTAGATCTTTTATGTTGCATTTAATTTAGCCTTTTAACTTGGATACGTGAAAGAAATGACAAAAAAATAGGAAAAAGAATAAAAATAACCGCTGAGGAGGGCTTTTAGCCTGCTGGGGACTCGGGTGAGGCAAACAAAAAAGTGATTAAAGTATTGATTTAATATTGAGCTTCTCTCTGGAGTGCGAGACAAACACACGTGTGTTTTGACATTTAAGGCCTCAGCTTGGGCCTCTGGGCTTAGCGCTACTCATTCACACACAACAAAAGTCTTTTGGTCTGAATGACTGTTGACAAACTGTTGCTGACATCAGCGCTGGAAGAGTGAAGCCGCAACTATAAAACAAGCGTTCATTTAGCATCGTTAGCGTCAGAGCCTTAAACAGGAGGGAGCAGCTACAGGAAAAGCACAGGAAAAGCTCATTGTGTGAGCTGAAGAGTGAACAAAAAACACCAGGAAGAAATAAAATACTGTTGAGCTGAAGGTTGCTGTTTGCGGGTAAATGAATGGTTACAAAGTGATGCACACTGATGTGATCATGTGGCTGCTGCAGAACACACTATCATTCTCATAGTCCATTACTAAGGAAAGTGTTATTTACATGATAGGAAACAAAAAAATGCTCACAAAAATAACACGTTTACAGGTAAATACCCAAGACTAAATACAGTAACTTTGGCTAGATGAAACTAAGTGTTTGCTGAAAAACATATAGTATTTAAAATGTCAAAAAAAGCCCAATAACACTGTTTTGTCTTATAAAAGATAATAAATTACTGCTTTTTCACGTGGTCCGTGAAATCTCCGCCCTCATCCACATAAAACCTCTGTCCCCAAATGCCCGACAGTCCGTGAAGGCAGCACAGGCAGGCAGAGGTTTGGCGGCGCGACGACTCACTCCCTCCGCCAAAGGAACAAGTCCGCCGTCCAGCGGCCCGTTTCCGCCCGGATTTCAACTTAACTTTTCAAACGTCAACTTTTCACCCGAGAGAAACCGGAGGGCTTCATCTGACAGGCAGAGCAGGAAGACGGGAGAGGTGTCGCTGGTCGGGACCAGAGGTGAGGAAAGTTGAACGGCTGGAAAGTTTTCGCGGCATAAAATGTGACGTCCGCGGTTAATGGAGACAAAATCTGTCGCTTCGCTGCTGCCCTGATCATGCTAACATCCAGAACGTTCCACACACACACACACACACACAGCTCTTTTCAGGGTTTAACAAAAGCAAGCTGACCTGTCACACTCACAAACACACACACAGCTGACTGCTTGTGCGTTTAAATTTTGCAGGGATAAAACGAGTTCAGAGAAGCTCCAGGAGACAAAGAAACTGATCATATGCAATTAAACTAATAAACGTACAGAGACTAATTGATTGATTCCTTTTTAGCGGTGTAGAAATAAAGTAGATGAGGATGGTGATGATGATGATGATGATGGTGATGTAGCGTGATGATGATAATGATGAAGGCCCCATGAGTGTGAGTGGACCTTCGCTCCATCAGGACAGGTTCTCTGTAGCTTCTCTGGCCTTCACCATGGAGGTCATGTGACTGAGTGAACTAACTGGAAAAGCTCTAAACGGCGTTTCAGGACGTTTTCAGGGACCGTCTGAGCAGCAGAAGAATCCTGGTGATGTTCTGGATCCCAAAGGGACTTTGACCTTTGACCTTTTGGAAGATCGGAACTTTCTTCTGATCCATAAAAACGCAGCCGTCAGTGAATGATATTGGAGGACAAACGATCCAAACGCCACAGCAGTGGCAGAGCGGCACGTTTCCATGACGATAGACAGAGTCATAAAAGGTTTTCTTTAACTGAACGGAACTGGTTCTACTGGGCAGACTGGTGGCAGGGTGCTGTGCTCTGTCCCACCAGCAGGGTACAGATGAGCGCCGTCTTCACGCTGAATGTGGGAGGAGCCTGTTCCAGTTTAACCAGCAGCCGCGTGTTTCCAGTTAGGCTGGAACATTCACTGGGAACGCTGGCGAGGGCGGAGGCGATGACATCATCAGGAGAACTCAGACAGACATTCCTGGTCCTCCATCAGCTGGATCAGCATCCAGCAGCGTTTACGCTGGCTACGCCCATCATCTGTGACCGTCCAGACCTTTAACTGGGACAAATAAGTCACCAAAACTGGTTTAGTAGGAGTTGAACTGGTTTTCTTGTGGCAGGATGTGGATGCATCTGGAGCACGAGTAGTCCAGCATCAATACGAGCTGTTCGCTAGCACACTGGCCTTATTTAGATTTAAAGAGAGCTCGTGTGTGTGTGTGTGTGTGTGTGTGTGTGTGTGTGTGTGTGTTATGTAATGTGTAAGAGTGAAACCAGATGGCAGCAGATCAATTGTAGGCCAACAGGTGGAGCCAAATCCCCCAAATTATCTGTGTGTGTGTGTGTGTGTGTGTGTGTGTGTGTGTGTGTGTGTGTGTGTGTGTGTGTGTGTGTGTGTGTGTGTGTGTTTTCATGTCTAGCTCCCTGCTCTGTCATTTTCTCTGAAAATAGCTGTGATGGAGGGCAGCGGCGGGTGTGTGTGCGGGTGTGTGTGCAGTGCATTTTGGGAGTCTGCAAACCGCTAAGATGAGGCTCCGCCCACTGCGACCTCGCTCTGCTTCTGTAGGGTGAAGCTTCAGAGCTCAGTCCAGAACTGGAGCATGGATAATTAGACTAGTGAGGACCCTGATCAAAGGAAAGCAGACCATCTGTAGTTTGTAACCACAAAACTTTTATATTATTCAGCCTTTTCAATCAAATACAGAACAGAAGAGTAAAGTTTATGGCAGCAGATGTCCTGGATGACGTTAGCCCATGAAAGCAGCATGAACGGGTCGATACCAGCGTTACTGGGACGATCCTGGTTCTGTTTGTCTGCTTCATCATCACTTCCTGGTTCATGGCCGCCTGGAGCCTCTGATTGGTCAGATGCTGTGAATGGGAACCAATCAGGGGCCAGGGAGCATCCTGGCCTCCCTCCACCCGAGCACTTTACCTTCTTGTTTAGATTCTTTCACTTGTTTCTTAAACGGTCTGGCCCCACCTGCTTCACCCCTACGCTCCTGCTCGGGGCCTCAGGTCAGCTGACCTCCAAGGTCCGAGCGGACGCTCCCTCACTGTGGACTTTGAGAACCCGTCTCAGAACCCACTTTTATTCCTTGGCTCTTGACCCAACTTGATGTTTTATTACTTTTATTGTTTTTACTGTCTGTTTTATCGTTTTACTGTCGGTTTTATGTTTTTATGTACAGCACTTTGGTTCAGCTGTGTTTGTTTTTAAAGTGCTTCATAAATAAAGCTGAGTTGAGTGTAGCCCCGCCCCCTCATTAGGACCCTGAAAGGGGTCGCTGGCCTGGAAAGGGCCTGCTTGGCCGTGTGGAGAGGGTCCCGCTGGGGTCCGTTGATGTGTTGGGGACGTCCCACAATCCTTCGCTCACACTTACAGGACAGAGAGGCGTAAAGCGACCAGGCTACGGAAACAGTCGTTCACAAGCAGGCTGGAAAGTGTTCATCCCTCGTTACATCACCAGGAGCTTTACCCAGCAGATGGAGGAGCTCTCTCTCTCTCTGTCTCTCTCTCTCTCTCTGTCTCTCTCTCTCTCTCTCTGTCTCTCTCTCTCTCCGTCTCATCTGCTCCAGCTCTTTCAGTTTTTCCAGTCTGGTTTTTCCAGTCCTCCTCTCCTCCAGAGGTGTTCCACAGGGTTGAACCCCAGGAAGAAGCTTTGTTTAGCGCTCAGGTAACCGTGGCGAGGAGGACAAGGTCCACCTTCTTATCAGATGTTCGGAGGGGGCAGGCGGCAGGTGGAAGGAGCTGAGCAGAAGCAGCAGATGAGGCTCCAGGAGGACCATGTTCGTCCTCTGCTCCCTCGCCGTCCTGGTGCTCCACAGCCTCTCTAAGAGCTGCAGAGGTGGCGAGCCGGGCCGGAGCCCGGCGGCGGCGGCGGCCAGGAGGCGCAGCAGGGCTCAGGTGAGCTGGGGGAGGATCCAGGTTCAGCTCTGCTTGCCGCAGTTGGTTGAGTGTGGATTTAACGTGGGCCTGCTTTCACGAGGACCAGCAGCGAGCAGAGTTGGCCGCCGTCCGCTGCCGTCGGCCGCCGTTGATCAACTTGTGAAGCTACCTTTGGTCCTTTTGAGTGAGACACGTTGTCCAGGTGATTTGTGCTGAAGTCGGAGCGCTTGCTCTCACAGCGTTCCTCTGACGGGGGCTGCTTCTGGGAACGCGCTGCATGTGGTCATGTGACCTGCACTTATGTAAGCGCAGATTCATCTTTTAATCTGACAGCTGACCCCGTTAATCTGAGCCTGGTCACGTACAGAAGAGCTTCAGGAAATCAGCCTCTTCAACGAGCCACACCTTGAGGGCTCTTCAGTAAGAAGCCTTCTTATTGGTCAGGGGCACAGGTGGGCGTGGCTCTGCCAGCGTGTTTGTAGCTAGTTGTTGATTCTCTAATCTGGAAATTATTCTCTCTCTCTCTCTCTCACACACACACACACTTTGAATATTTCATTGGTGTAAGTTCTCAGGCTACAGGAGAGGCTAAAACATTTATCTGGATGAAGGAGGGGGTGGGGCTGCAGGATGCTGCTGCGCTGTTGCTAGGGGACAGAGAGAAGGAGGTGTGTGTGTGTGTGTGTGTCGGTAGGGTGGGGGTGTTATCCTGCTGCTCGGTGTCAGACAGGATCTGCAGCGAGGAAGACAGCGATGCAGCAATAATGGCCCCGGCAAGGCCACGGCGAAGGAGGTAAGAGGGGAGACGGGAGGAGCAGACATGTGGGAGACAGAGCGGCTGTAGCCTGACGGAGGCGGCTGTAGCCTGACGGAGCGGCTGTAGCCTGACGGAGGCGGCTGTAGCCTGACGGAGCGGCTGTAGCCTGACGGAGGCGGCTGCAGCCTGACGGGGCGGCTGCAGCCTGACGGAGGCGGCTGCAGCCTGACGGAGGCGGCTGCAGCCTGACGGACCACATCAGGTGTCCCCGCTGATGCAGGGCGCCACGTTGGCTGCGCTGACCTAATTCAGGCAGGCAGTGGCGACCAGCTTTTAGCTTTTTATTTCTGCTTTTGCGCCTCTTTTGTCTGCTTAGGTTGTGACTGCAACACCAGCAGGTTTGTTGTGCATTTCCCAACACCGGTGCTGTGGGTGCTGTGGGTGCTGTGGGTGCTGTGGGTGCTGTGCTGTTCTGCTGGAGCAGCACATGCGTGAATGGCTGCTGGGTCAGCAGTAAACCAGTGTGGGTCTCTGCTCCGCCACAGCTGCATCCAGGCTACGCTCCTTCAGTGTTCCTCTAAGACACGTGTGTCGTATGACTGTGGTTGTATGACATGTTCTCTGCCACAGGTCATGTGATGGTTGTGTCTGGGGCGTTACTGCCCTCTTGTGGCGCATTTGCAGCAATTCAGAGTTTTCTTTTTTGTTTTTTTTTATTATTCAAATGAGTTTAAAGTTGGTAAATATGGGCGTTAACCCTAACCCTAAACCTGAGGGGCTGCGGCCACATGAAACCTCATGAAATACGTACAGATGAAAAATCCTCCTCTTTTCCTCTGGGACTGCTGGGATTAACTTCATCCCCACCAGCCCCGGCTGTTCTCAGATCAGATGTCTGCAGTCCTGCTGTGGTCATGCTCTCAGGCTACAGGTGTGCTACTGACTGCAGGCCTCCACGCTGGGAACAGGTGTGTGTGTGTGTGTGTGTGTGTGTGTGTGTGTGTGTGTGTGTGTGTAGAAGCAAGGATATCAGTGTGACCACCAGGGGGCGACCCAAGCAAAGGATTCCTGGAGTTTCTCAAATGGACTTTATACCAACTGTGTGTGTGTGTGTGTGTGTGTGTGTGCTCAGCAGGTCCAGCGGTCCAGTGCTCTGCTCAGCCCGGCGGTCATGTTCAGCACCAGAAGGACGTGGGACCTCAGCCACCCCCCCTGCCTGCAGGAGCTCTGGAAGCAAGACGTCTCACTGGATGGTGAGTCAAACATGTCACCAGTGGGACAGCATTGTTAACATGACTGGTGTGTGTGTGTGTGCGCGCGCATGCGTGTAGGACATGAAGTAACACAACATGAGGCAAGTTTAAAATATTTTTTATTTCTTTATTTACTTACACCTCTTTGTGTGTGTGTGCATCCTGCTAAAATGTCTTGCTGTTATAATTTACCATAATAATACCAATATATTCATTTTAATAGTAATTGAATTGGTTATCCAGTTCAGATGTACAACATCAAATATTAACATTCCCTTTCAGTTTCTAACTTCAGTATAGTTGGACTGTAAGACAGGTTTATATGTACCTGTGGTCAATTTTACTGATTTTACCCTTGGGAGTTGTTGGGGTTAGAATTGGGTCAGGGGTCAGGTGTGTGTGTTTGAGAGATATAAGCCTTTTTAATACTCAGATTTGAGGCCTCATGGCAAACCTGTGACTGCACACACACACACACACACACAGGCTAAAGTTTCAGCAGGTTTTAGTCAGCAGGTTTTGGTCAGAATCAGTCAATAATCACTCAGCAGCATCGTCTCTTTTTGATTGATTGCTGTTTTTAAGTCTGATCGGGGACAGCGCCCTCTGCTGGCCAGACATGGTTACAGTTTTGGGTTGTGTCAGATCGGGGACAGCGCCCTCTGCTGGCCAGACATGGTTACAGCCTTCCATCCTCAGGTGATCGTACCTGATCCTTTAAGTCTGTAACTCATCAAATGAAGGAACACGAGAACCTTGTTGTTTGGAAGCTTGCCAGGCACCAATGCAGCATGAAGAGACTGATTTAGTACGTTCATCACGGATCTCCGCTCCTCTGTCTGTAGCGAGCTCGGTGGACTTCCTGATGAGTGATGGTGAAGACGATGCTTCCTTCCTCTCTCTGCCCACCGACACCTTCTCACAGCGCCCTTTGCTGACCGCAGAGCTATCCGAATCAAACGCGCCCAACCAACAGCTTCTCATTCAGGTGATTAAAGATGGCCGCCACCATGTGACCACCTCCACAAGCCCCAAAGATTAAGATTAAACTGCACTGATGACGTGATTATTATACAGCTTTACACTGAAAATCCTCTCCTGTGTGTGTGTGTGTGTGTGCGTACTGTGAGATTCTCTACTCTGTACACACACACACACACACTTGCTGGCAGGCTTGTGCTGAAGGTCATTATGGTTCTCACAACGCCGCCTCCTCCTTTTCCCTGCTTGCCTGTAGAAACGCTCTAGTAAAGTGTGTGTGTGTGTGTGTGTGTGTTTAGGCTCTGCAGGACAAACTTTTAGAGTTCCAGGCTCATCTTCACTTCCAGGAAGTCAGCCGTCGGCTGCTGCTGCCGGAGAAGAGCAGCCCTGGAGCCGAAGCCCCCCAGTCGTCGCCCAGGGGTGCTGGTGAGTGTGGTCACCTCGGTCCTCCCAACACACCCCGGCCGTCCTGAAGGCTGACCTTTGTGGTGTGTGTTCAGGCGTGAGGTCGCCGCTGTCGGGGGATCAAAGGTGGGAGCATCTTTTCTGTCCAGAGAGAGAGCAGCTGCTTACCCGGCTGCACACGCAGGTAAACCTGCTCACCTGGGGAACGAGCCCACCAGTTTTTCTTCAGTGTTTTAAACGGGTTGTGTTTGAAGGTGGAGGAGCTGGAGAAGAAACTGTCTAATCAGACTGAGGAGGTGGAGAGACTTCGCTCTCAGCTGGTGAGATCTGCTGGTTCACGTCTCTGAGGAGAGGACGAAACTGCCGCTGGCCTCGTGCGGAGTTCCTGGAGAAGATCAGAGCTTTTGTGTGTCCCCTCCTTCCCTGCAGGGGGCGACAGACCTGGAGAAGCAGCTGGAGCTTCTGCTGGTGGAGAACCAGCGTCTGAAGACGGAGTTGAAGTCATGCAAGTCCCCCGATGCTGCTGCAGAGAGCTGCAGCCACAGCCAGGTCTGTGACACACACACACACACACACACACACACACCTGACCTGTGAGGTTAGCACGTCTTCTGACCGCGTTCTCTTGACTTTCACCTGTAGGAGGCGGAGTCTCTGAGGAGGGAGGTGCTCCACCGGGAACAGCAGCTGGCACAGCTGGAACAAGAGCTGGTGGAGAAAAGCTCCAGCTTGGAGCGGCTCCGCCTGCAGCTAGACGAGACCCGGGGGAGGCAGGCGGAGCACAAGCTCCCAGAGGCGGAGCTCGCCAAGCACGCGGCCACACCTCCCAGAGGGAAGGTGAGGAGACGCCCAGGTGGAGGCTGGCGCAGACGCTTGCTGGCGCTCTGACAGCAGTGTCGTGTTCTGCAGCGTGTGAACCACACGGAGGAGGAGGAGCCTCCAGCTGCTGGTGGAGCTCTGACTGAGCTGCAGAAGAAGAATGAGAACCTGGTGGAGCAGCTGCGTTCACAGCAGCAGCTGCAGGAGGAGCTGCAGGCGCAGCTGCACGAGTCCCAGAGGAGCTGCGCTCAGCTGAGGACGCAGGTGAGGCGTCACTGGTGTCACGTGACTGCCGGGTGCTGACGTCATTTTGTGGCGGTCCTGTCTGCTCCTCCCCTCTTCAGATCCTGGTCTACGAAGGAGAGATGGCGCGGGCTCAGGGACAGCTGGAGGCCGAGATGCAGAACCTGGAAGAGGAGAAGAACCGTGTGATCGAGGAGGCCTTCATCAGAGCGGAGAGCGAGATGAAGGCGGTCCACGAGAACCTGGCAGGTCAGATGCGCTGCGATTGGCTGAGCCTGCTGGCGTCTGCGCTGCGATTGGCTGAGCCTGGTGCTCTGCTGTTGCAGGGGTACGTCTGAACCTGCTGAGTCTGCAGCCGGCCCTGCGGACCCTCACCATCGACTACAACCTCCTGAAGAGGCAGGTTCAGGACTTCCCCTTCATGCTGGACCAGGCCATCACCCAGGCCAAGCAGGAGGTCAGTGAGCAGGTCTGCAGCGGACCTAGGACAGCAGTCACATGATGCTAGCTGGAGCATAGCTCTGTGCCCTCCATCATTGCTTCCTGGTCACATGGTTCCTCGTCTCTTCCCTCTCCGGGCTCAGATCTGTCAGGTGATCAGTGAGGTCAGCAGCACCAATCAGGAGCTGCTGACCAAATACAAGAGAGAGATGAACCTGAGGAAGAGATGTCACAACGAGCTGGTCCGACTCAGAGGTCTGAGACACACACCACACACACACACACACTCACACACACACACCACACCTACAACACACACTCACACTCACACACGCACACACACACACACTGGCCTCACTCACTCCACACTCACACACACACACACACTCACACACACACACTCACACACACACACACCACACACACACACACACACACACACACACACACACACTCACACACTCACACACTCACACACAGTGCACACACTCCACACACACACCACTCCACCCACTCACACTCACACACACACACACTCACACACACACACACTCACACACACTCACACACCACACACACACACTCACACACACACACACTCACACACACACACACACTCACACACACACACTCACACACACTCACACACACGCACACACACGCACACACTCCGCTGGTCACACACCTGCCACACCTTCAGGCCACGCAGACACACACACACACACACCGCCTCGCCACACTCACACACTCACACACACGCACACACACACACACACACCGCCTCACTCACTCACACTCACACACACACACTCACACACACACACACTCACACACACACACACACACACAAGGCCACACCACACACACACACACACACTCACACACACGCACACACACACACACCCCACTCACCACACACCACACACACACTCACACACTCACACACTCACACACACTCACACACACACCACACACTCACACACTCACACACACACACTCACGCACACACTCACGCACACACACACACTCACGCACACACACCCACTCACGCACACACACACACACTCACACACACACTACACACACACACACACACACACACACACACTCGCTGGCCACACCTGCCACACACACGCACGCACACGCACACACGCACACTCACGCACACTCACACGCACACACACGCACAGACACACTCACACGCCGTGCACACTCACGCACACTCACACACACACGCTCACACACGCACATGCACACACACACTCTCACACACACACATGCACACACACACTCACACACACACAGGCGCGCGCGCACACACACTCACACACACTCACACAAACACACGCACACTCACACACTGCACACACACACACACACACACACAGACACATGACACTCACAGACACACTTTACACGCATGACACACACACGCACACACGACTCACACACGCACACACACACATGCACACACACACTCACACACAGGCGCCGCACACACACACTCACACAACACACACACACACTCTCACACACGCCACACACACACACCCGGGCCTCACTCACTCGTGCAGGCGCTGCGGTGGCTAACGCGTCCTCTCTGTTGCCAAGGCAACATGCGTGTGTTTTGCCGCGTGCGGCCGGTCAGCCAGGAGCAGCAGGAGTGTGTGGACGCCAGGAGCGTGCTCAGCTTTGACTCTGAAGACGAGGCCGCCTCCTACCTGTCCAGCAAAGGCAGAGTCATGAGGTTTGAGCTGGACAGTCCCGCCTGGGCAACGCAGGAAGAGGTGGGTCACATGACCTGTCAGCTGTTAGGAAGAATGGAAGCCTCCTCTTCTGTGACTGGTGTCATCTGTCCCCCAGGTGTTCCAGGAAGTCCAGTCTCTGGTCACTTCCTGTATCGATGGCTTTAATGTCTGCATATTTGCCTACGGACAGACCGGCTCTGGGAAGACCTACACCATGGAGGTCAGCTGACCGCAGCTCTGCCGCAGCTCCTCTGCACCAGGACCTGGGCTGGACAGGAGTGTGTGTGTGTGTGTACCCTGTGTGTGTGCGTGTGTGTCTGTGTGTGTGTCTGTGTGCGTGCGTGTGTGTGTACCCTGTGTGCATGTGTGTGCGTGTGTCTGTGTGTGTCTGTGTGTGTGTGTGCGCAGCAAGTGCAAGGCACTCCTGTGTGTGTGTAGAAGGCATGGCGTGTGTGTGTACCTGTGTGTGTGTCTGTGTGTCTGTAAAAGGCGTGTATGGGCACTCTGTGTGTGTGTGTGTGTGTCTGTGTGTGTGTGCATGTCTGTGTGTGTGTGTCTGTGTGTGTACCGTGTTGTGTGTGCGTGTGTGTCTGTGTGTGTGTCTGTGTGCGTGCGTGTGTGTGTGTACCCTGTGTGCGTGTGTGCGTGTCTGTGTGTGTGTGCGTGTGTGTGTACCCTGTGTGTGTGTGTCTGTGTGTCTGTGTAAGTGTATGCGGTGTGTGTACCCTGTGTGTGTGTGTGTGTACTCCTGTGTGTGTGTGTACCCTGTGTGTGTGTGTGTGTGTGTGTTCAGGTGTGTGTGTGTGTGCATGTGTGTGTGTGTGTCTTGTGTGTGTGTGTGTGTGCTGTTGTGTGTGTGTAAAGTGTGTGTGTGTGTGTGCTCAGGCGTACGAGACCCTGGGATTAACCAGCGAGCGCTGCGCCTGTTGTCTCTCAGAGGTGATGGAGAAGGCCCAGACTGGGACTACACTCATTCTCACAAAGCATGGTGGAGATCTACAACGAGTCGCTCAGGTATCAGGATGCAGGCGCGTCTGCACCAACGTTCACGCTCCTGGGCGGTGCTCCTGGGCGGTGCTCCTGGGCGGTGCTCCTGGGCGGTGTGCTACACACTGTTACCCTGTTCTGACTGTGTGTGCGCACTCCTTCCTCAGGACAGGTTCTGCACGTTAGAGTTGGTTTAGTTCAGAGGTTTAGTTCAGAGGTTTAGTTCAGAGGTTTAGTTCAGAGGTTTAGCTCCAGAGGTTTAATGTTCTTAGTTTTAGTGTTTTGTTTTAGCTGGTGTTCTCCTGACGCTCATGCTCTTGCTTCACTTCAAGCTGCTGGAAAATGTGAATTTCTTGGAGATTAATAGCATCTAAGTCTGTCTATCTGTCTGTCTCTCTCATCTATCTATCTGTCTCTCTGTCTGTCCGTCCTCTGTCTATCTGTCCTCTGTCTGTCTGTCCTCTGTCTGTCGTCTATCTGTTCTCTGTCTGTCTGTCTTCTATCTGTCTGTCTTCTATCTATCTATCTGTCTCTCTGTCTGTCTCTCTCTCTATCTGGGTTCTCTCTCTCTCTATCTGTCTATTCTCTCCTCCATCAGGAATCTTCGTGATGGTCCTCTGGAGTAGTTGGACATCAGGATGTGAGTTCCTGGACGGTAGTGGACGCCTGTACGCCCGGACTGACTCCAGGTCAGCGTCCACAGTCCTGAGGACATCCACCGGGTGAGAGACGCTCCACCTTCATGACGCTAGCACGGGTGGCGTGTTGGCTCAGATGTCACATGACCGCCGGGATTTTGCCCCAGGTGTTTGAGCGGGTCACATGAACAGAGCGACGGGCGCACCAAACCTGAACGAGCACAGCCTCGATCCCACGCCTGTCGAGGTCATCAGTGTGTGGATACAACAGGTTACAGGAGCCGCACACAGGGTACACACACACACACACACACACAGGGTACACACACACACACACACACACACACACACACACAGGGTACACACACACACAGGCACACACACACAGACACACACAGGTACACACACACACACAGGGTACACACACACACACACACACACACAGGGTACACCCACAATACACTGGATACACACACACACACACAGGATAAGCACACACACACACAGGGTACACACACAAATACATCACTGATACACAGGGTACACACACACACACAGGGTACACACACACAGGGTACACACACAAATACACTGATACACACAGGGTACACACACACACACACAGGGTACACACACACAGACATACACAGGGTACACACACACACACAGGTACACACACACAGGGTACACACACACAGGGTAATACACACACAGGGTACAGTACACACACACACAATAGGTACACTCTACAAATACACTGATATACACACACACACACACAGGGTACACACACACACACACACAGGGTACACACACAACAAGCACTGATAATACAGGGTACACACACACACAGGTACACACACAACACTGATACACACACACACACAGGGTACACACACAAATCTCACACTGATACACACAGGTACACACACACACAGGGCAGCACACACACACACACACAGGCACAATACACACACACAGGGTACACACACACAGGGTACACACACACACACACAAATACACTGATACATACAGGGTACACACACACATACAGGGTACACACACACACACAGGGTACACACACAGGGTACACACACAGGGTACACACACACACACACAGGTTACACACACACACACAGGGTACACACACACACACAGGTTACACACACACACACAGGGTACACACACACACAGGTTACACACACACACAGGGTACACACACACACACACACAAATACATTGATACATACAGGGTACACACACACACACACACAATACACTCCATACATACAGGGAACACACACACAGGGTACACACACACATACACAGGTACACACACACAGGGTACACACACACACACAGGGTACACACACACACACAGGGTACACACACACAGGGTACACACACACACACACACACTGATACACACACACACACACACAGGGTACACACACACACAGGGTACACACACACAGGGTACACACACACACACAGGGTACACACACACACACACACACACACAGGGTACACACACACACACACACACACACAGGGTACACACACACACAGGCACACACAGGCACACCCACACACACACACAGGGTACACACACACACACACACAGGGCACACACACACACGCACACAGGGTACACACACACACACACACACACACACACACAGGGTACACACACACACACAGGGTACACACACACACAGGTACACACACACAGGGTACACACACACAGGGTACACACAGGGTACACACACACAGGGTACACACAGGGTACACACACACAGGGTACACACAGGGTACACACACACAGGCTACACACACACACACAGGGTACACACACAGGGTACACACACACACACAGGTACACACACACAGGGTACACACACACACACACACACAGGGTACACACACACACACACACACACACAGGGTACACACACACACACACACACACACACAGGTACACGTGACACACACACACAGGGTACACGACACACACACACACACACAGGGTACACTACTCACAGGTACACACACACACAGGTACACACACACAATATGAGGGTACACACACAGGGTACACACACACACACACACAGGGTACACACACAGGGTAATGGTACACACACACACACAGGTACACACACACACAGGGTACACACACACACACACAGGCACACACACACACAGGGTACACACACACACACACAGGGTACACACACAGGGTACACACACACACACACACACAGGGTACACACACACACAGGGTACACACACACACACACAGGGTACACACACACACAGGGTACACACACACACAGGGTACACACACACACACAGGGTACACACACACAGGGTACACACACACACAGGTACACACACACAGGGTACACACACACAGGGTACACACACACACACAGGGTACACACACACACACAGGGTACACACACACACACACATTACAGGGTACACACACACACACACACACAGGTACACACACACACACACACACAGGTACACACACACACACACACACACAGGTACACACACACACACACACACTGGATACACACACACACACACACACATACTGATACACACACACACAGGGTACACACACACACACACACACACAGGGTACACACACACACACACAGGGTACCCACACACACAGGGTATTAATGCCAATACAGGGTACCTGCATGCCACACAGGGCAGGCCACACACACACAGGTACCTAAGACACACAGGGTACACACACACACAGGGTACTCCACACACATGCAGGGTACACACACACACAGGGTACCCACACACACAGGGTACACACACACATACACACACACACACACTGATACACACACACAGGGTACACACACACACACACACAAATAAATGGCCACACACACACACACAGGGTACACACACAGGGTACACACACACACACAGGGTACACACACACACACACACTGGATACACACACACACACACACACACACTGGGATACACACACACACACACAGGTACACACACACACACACAGGGTACACACACACACACACACACACACAGGGTACACATAATACACACACACACAGGGTACACATACACACACAGGGTACACACACACACACACACACAGGGTACACACACACACACACACACACAGGGTACACACACACAGCGTCCACACACACACACACAGGGTCCACACACACACAGGGTACACACACACCTACACAGGGTACACACACACCGACACAGGGTACACACACACACAGGGTACACCCACACACACACACAGGGTACACACACACAGGGTACACACACACAGGGTACCCACACACACAGGGTACCCATTAATACGCCAGGGTACCTACACACACAGGGTACACACACACACACACACAGATACACACACACACACACTCAGATACACACACACACACACACAGGTACACACACACAGGGTACACACACACACACAGGGTACACACACACACACACACACAGGGTACACACACACACACACACACAGGGTACACACACACACAGGGTACACACACACACAGGGTACACACACACACACACACAGGGTACACCCACACACACACAGGTACACACACACAGGTACACACACACACAGGTACACACACACACAGGTACACACACACACACACACAGGTACACACACACACAGGTACACACACACACACACACACAGGTACACACACACACAGGGACACACACACACAGGGTACACACACACACAGGGTACACACACACAGGGTACACACACACACAGGGTACACACACACACACAGGGTACACACACACACACAGGGTACACACACACACACACAGGGTACACACACAGGGTACACACACACACAGGGTACACACACAACACACAGGTACACACACACACAGGGTACACACACACACAGGGTACACACACACACAGGGTACACATAATACTACACACAGGGTACACACACACACAGGGTACACACACACACACACACAGGGTACACACACACACAGGGTACACACACACACACACACAGGCTACACACACACACACACAGTGTACACACACACACACACAGGGTACACACACACACACACAGGGTACACCCACACACACACACAGGTACACCCACACACACACACAGGTACACCCACACACACACAGGGTACACACACACACAGGGTACACCCACACACACAGGGTACACACACACAGGGTACACACACACACAGGGTACACACACACACACACACACACACAGGTATACACACACACACAGGGTACACACACACACACACAGGGTACACACACACACACACACACAGGGTACACACACACACACACACACACACACACAGGGTACACACACAGGTACACACACACACACACACAGGTACACACACAGGTACACACACACACACACACAGGGTACACACACACACACAGACACACACACAGGGTACACACACACACACAGACACACACACACACAGACACACAGGGTACACACACACACACAGGCACACACACACACAGACACACAGGGTACACACACACACACAGACACACACACACACAGACACACAGGGTACACACACACACAGGGTACACACACACACAGACACAGGTACACACACACACAGGGTACACACACACACACACACACACAGGGTACACACACACACACAGGTACACACACACACACAGGGTACACACACACACACACAGGGTACACACACAGGGTACACACACACACACACACAGGGTATACACACACACACAGGGTACACACACACACACACACACAGGGTACACACAGGGTACACACACACAGGGTACACACACAGGGTACACACACACACACACACAGGGTACACACACACACAGGGTCACACACACACACACACAGGGTACACACACACACAGGGTTCACACACAGGGTACATACACACACACACAGGGTGCACACACACAGTGGTACACACAAAAACACACAGGGTACAACACACAGGGTGGGTACATACACAGACACACAGGTACACACACACACAGGGTACACACACAGGGGTACACGGCAGATACACACACACAGGGGTACACACACACACAGGGTACAGACACAGGGTACACACACAGGGTACACAGACACACAGGGTACACACACACACAGGGTACACACACAGGGTACACACACACACACACAGGGTACACACACAGGGTACACACACACACACACACACAGGGTACACACACACACTCTCTCTCTCAGCCCCACACACCAGTGTGTCTCTTCAGGGAAGCTGAACCTGGTGGACCTGGCGGGCTCAGAGAGGATCTCCCGGTCGGGGGCGGAGGGCAGCCGCCTGCGGGAGGCTCAGAGCATCAACAAGTCTCTGTCTGCGCTGGGTGATGTCATCAACGCGCTGCGCTGCAGACACGCCCACGTGCCCTTCAGGAACTCCCGCCTCACCTACCTGCTGCAGGACTCGCTGAGCGGGGACAGCAAGACCCTGATGATGGTGCAGGTGAGTGCAGCCGCTCCGCCCAGTTGATCAGCTGATCATCATCAGCTGATCACCAGCTGGTCACCTCTGTCCCCGTCCCAGGTGTCTCCTCTGCCCGCCAACATGAACGAGTCCATCAGCTCGCTGAAGTTCGCTCAGCGCGTCCGCAGCGTGGAGCTGTCCTCGTCCAGCACCACGTCCAGGAGACACGAGAACTCCTCCGCCTCATCCTCGCCCACACATGACAGCGTGGAGGTAACACCCTCACACACACACGCACACTCGCACACACACTCACACTGTCCCGCTGGTGTCCCCACAGTTGGACTCCCCCCCGGTGACCCCCGTTCCTCTGCCCATCTCCAGGGCCAGCAGCGCCGGCTCCACCCTGTCCTCCACTTCCAGGACCCCCAGTACCTCACGAAGGAGATCCCAGTCTCAGCTGTCCACAGGTGCGCACACACACACACACACACACACACACACACACACACACAGGAATGGTTATTGATTACTGCTGATTGTTGCTCTAAGAGGACCAGAGGCCTTCTGGGAAATGAAGGCGGTTTAAATGGTGTCAGCTGACCTCACCTGTCTGTGCTGTGATTGGTTGGTTTCAGACAGACAGACAGAGAGAGGCAGCCCATTGGTTGGGGACAGTGGGCAGGTAGGTGAAGGTGTATGTTGGCATGGTCACGCTTAGCATGGCACACGTTCACCTGTGTAAGCGCAGAGCTGCACCGGCTGCTGTGTACCTGCAGGGCGGCGCTCAGGCTGCACGCCGCCACCCGTCGCCTGAGTGATGGCGTTCAAGTCACAATGAAAAGCTTCAGCTGGCGGCTCAGGTGTTCTTTTACCTGCGTAGCCTCACGCGGGGGTTTCAGTAGCCTAGCTTAGCACAACACTGTGAGAAGCGACTTTCCTTGTGACTTCAGGTGTCCCCACCCTGGCCACCCCCACCCTGGCCACCCCCACCCTGGCCAAGCATCCTGCCAATCAGCAGAGACTTGTGGGATGTTTGTGCCGCCATGTTCACATTGATGACAACCGTGGCAGGTAACCATAGCAACAGTGGGCCTAATGGTTTCTGGAGCCAGTTTTTTATTGTGCGCCTTTTCGACTTGACCTTTGAACTCTGGTTCTGCCCTGACTGGAGCTCTGAGCACCGGTGACTCCTGCTGGGAGTATTTGACGTCGCCATCGGCAGCGGTGTGGACGTGGGCCGTTGGCGGTGCGGGTCACATGACTAACTGGCGCTCTCCCGTGCAGGACGACTGAAGATGACGGCCTGAGGCGGCGCCTCCTCCGCGTGTGCAGGAGCAAAGCCTGATGGGAAGTTGAACCTGTTGCTGTGCTGGTTGAATCAGCTCCTGAAGACAAAATAAAAACCTTCCACATTTATTTTTTTGCACTTTAAATTTGTATTGTTTTTTAACCGGCGTGATAAGGATAAAGATCTTGATTTATAATAAACTCTTAATACAGTTTTATATTTATGTTTAATAACAATTCTGAAGTTTTGGATGCATTTCAGGTTTCTGTTGTTTTTCTGTCTTCATCACGTTTCTGTAGCTTCTTTATCCAATCAGGGAGCTTCACTGCTGCCCGGTGGTCCAATCAGATGCGAGCAGGAAGAGGCGTGCTTCCTGTTGTCTTTGGGTTGTCTCTGCCGTCGATCCTCCTGTTTTTTTGTATTGTTTTTAATAAACGTGTTTTAAAAGCGTTGCTGTCTTCAGATGTCATCTTTCAAACTCTGTGGTGGCTGTATGACGTCACACGGCTCTTAAAATCACATGGTCCTCTGATCACGAGCTTTAGTTCTTTTGGAAATATTGTTGCGGTTCCTGCTTGCCACTAGGTGTCGCTGTTTGACCGTGTTTTGAAACATGGTTGGGATGGAGCAGCCGTGACTCCGTCCACTGGTCCTGGATCAGTAGGCTAGTGTTCGCTTCTATCATGTTAGATCTATATTTACTCTATGTTCTTGGTGCTACTTGTCAGGTACCTGCTGCACCGGGGTTCCTAAAAGAAACAGTTGTTGCAGCTGTTTTATTTGCATTATGGTGGTTTGGAAGGTGATGTTTTCATGTGTTATGTATTTACGTCCTCGTCGGGTTATTGATCTAAACCGCGCCCCTTCTGCAGCCGTAAATTACTATGTTTTTGAGATAAAAGTTGTGGGTTTGATTCCCTTCCCAGTCCAGAATGATCAGCTTGCTGTGACGTCATAAACAATTGTCATTGATCCAGAAATTTCCATTGTGACAGTTCTGTGTTCTGCCAGCAGGTGGCGACAAACCCCAGTTTCAACTTTATTTTATTAAACAATATTAATTATGTAAAAACTGAATAACGGCTTCATATTCATCTGTAGAGAAAATAGAACATCCTGATCAGCTCGTGCTGTCATTTCCAGGCTTCCTGTTGCTGTGACCTAACAATTGTCAGTTACGGGCGCCGTATCTGGACGCCAGACGGTGGCGTCTGTGACTGAGGGGCAGTAACTCTGTCTGCAGGCGCCGACTCGTGTCCCTGACGATCAGCGGCGTTCTCCTGCGTCGCCACGTCCTCAGACAGGAAGAAGAAAACTCGCGAAGCCTCCACAAATCAGCTGAGGGCGGTTTGCGTTGATCACAGGACGTCCTCCAGAGGCAGCAGGAGCAGCTGCAGCTCCCTGAAGGCGCTGCCGTGGCGACCGACCTGCACCGCCCTGTTCTTCACCACGTTGCTCAGGTTCTTCAGCTGTCTGCAGCACATCCTGCACTTCTGGTGTCTGCAGGAACAAACGAGAGCGTCTGCAGCCGCTGCACTGGTGCACGCTGATGACATCATCGACGGACTCACCGCTCCTCCCGCGTGATGTCCACTCCAACGGAGGGCGCCGCCTTTAACGTGTCTGAGATCAGCGTCCAGAAATGTCTCATGATGAGCTTCAGAGACGTGCAGCCAGTCTGCATGTAGCTACACACACACACACACACACACACACACACACACACACACACACACACACACACTTTAGAAGGTTGGCTGCCCTCAGAGGCCTGATGAAGACGTCTTCAGAGCTTCATCAGTCACCTCTCATATTTACTGGTCAGAAGTCTCTCAATCTGGGGCAGAACCGTCATGCACAGGTCCAGTTTCCATAGCGACCTGCAAGAGAAACATCCCTTTACTGTGGCTGGAGAGCAGATTCTTTACAGCAGGGAGAAGAACCGTGGAGGTTCCACACGTCTGACGTCAGCAGGACCGTCTGGAAACGTGACTCACGCCTGGAGGTTGATGATGTTCAGGATGTCCACCACGATGGACAGGTCGTTCATGGAGACGGCAGCATCCAGAGCGCGCTGTGGACAGGACCCAACGTCAGTAGTGTGGCGGCGCAGCAGCGCTCTGACTGGCCGCCGTGGCCGGAGGGCGGAGCCTACCTTGACGTCCTCTCTGGCCCACACGGACCGGACCGTCTCCAGGTTCTTGTGGCGGCTGCTCAGCATCACACACATGGTGTCGTGACCCTTGGTGATCTGAGACAGAGCCTCGGCGTCGCTCAGAGCCCCGCCTCTGTTGCTAGGTAACAACTGACACAGCAACACCCACTTCACTGTCTAATAAACAGCTGTGGACACCAGTGATCACTACTAACCAGCAACTACTAACCAGCAACTACTAACCAGCAACTACTAACCACCAACTACTAACCTCACCAACTACTAACCTCACCAACTACTAACCACCAACTACTAACACCACCTACTAACCTCACCAACTACTAACACCACCTACTAACCTCACCAACTACTAACCTCACCAACTACTAACCACCAACTACTAACCTCACCAACTACTAACCACCAACTACAAAACCACCAACTACTAACCACCAACTAACCATCAACTAACCATCAACTACTAACCACCAACTTCTAACCATCAACTACTAACCACCAACTACTAACCACCAACTACTAACCACCAACTACTAACCTCACCAACTACTAACCACCAACTACTAACCACCAACTACTATCCATCAACTAACCACCAACTACTAACCACCAACTGCTAACCACCAACTACTAACCACCAACTAACCACCAACTACTAACCACCAACTACTAACCATCAACTAACCATCAACTACTAACCACCAACTACTAACACCACCTACTAACCTCACCAACTACTAACCACCAACTACTAACCACCAACTACTAACACCACCTACTAACCTCACCAACTACTAACACCACCTACTAACCTCACCACCTACTAACCTCACCAACTACTAACCACCAACTACTAACCTCACCAACTACTAACCACCAACTACCAAACCACCAACTACTAACCACCAACTAACCATCAACTACTAACCACCAACTACTAACCATCAACTAACCATCAACTAACCACCAACTACTAACCACCAACTACTAACCACCAACTACTAACCACCAACTAACCATCAACTAACCATCAACTAACCACCATCAACTAACCATCAACTACTAACCACCAACTTCTAACCATCAACTACTAACCATCAACTACTAACCACCAACTACTAACCACCAACTACTAACCACCAACTAACCACCAACTACTAACCACCAACTACTAACCACCAACTAACCTGACCAACTACTAACCACCAACTAACCTCACCAACTACTAACCAGTTAACCTTGGAGTCTGGGACTCACAGGAAGGAAGTCGGACACGTTCAGTCCGATGGGGTCGCTCCTCCCACTCAGGATCACCTTTGGTTGGGGCTCCACTTTCACTGGTGCAGGAGGCTGTGGAGGGGGCGCTGCCGTTGCGACGTGGTCTGAGGAGGCGGGGTTAGTGGTCGAAGGGGCGGGGCACTCTCCTGTGGGCTCCACCCTCTGGACAATGACAGCCCCGCCCCCACACACACAGCATGAAGGAGTGGATCAGATCATCGGCTCAGGCCGCTGCTGCGTTCACTGACCTGCTGCTTGTCAGGAAAAGCAGGACTCTTGTCCTTTGGGTGATGGCCGCCGCCTGAAAGCACCTCTGATGGTGAGAGAAAGCAGCGGCTCAGGGCGGTTGCTATGACGCCAGCCTGGGTCGGGGCTCAGCAGCGGTGGACTCACCGTCGTCTGGAGGAGCAGGAAAGGGTTCTGACGTCCTGGGCGGAGTCCGAGCTGTGGGGGGAGGAGACGCGTCAGTCAGCTTTGAGGACCACTGTGAGCTCCAGCGGCGATGATGTCAGCGCACGCACAGATGGCGTTCTGGGGCTGGAAGATTTCCCTGTACTCTTCGGCGTTGTAGATTTCCGCTGACGACACCTTTTCATCCGCCTCGTCTTCGCTGGGGCTCCGCCTCTCGCCTTCAGGGCTCCACCTATCAGCATCAGACCTCTGCTCCACCCTGATGAAGACGTGGCCAAAGGAACCTTCAGACAGGTCAGGTGGCGGCGGCGTGGGCCGGTGAACGTGCGCTACCTCTGCGAGCTGCAGCTGGTGGACGGCCTCTCGTAGCTGCGGCGCAGCGCCGACGCCTTGGGGGGGTCCTTGGGCTCTGCGGCGGGCTGGTTGCCGTGGGCGACGCTGTGGAGAACAGCCCCGCCGCTCTTCTTCACCCTCTTCAGATCCACCACGTAAGAGGACACGGTGGAGAGCTGCTGGGACACGCCGATCTGGCGGAGCACAGGCCAGCTCAGCCACGCCCCTCACACTGACAGCGACAGGCGGTGGGCGGAGCTACGCACCAGCTGCTGGTTGCAGACGGCCAGGTCAGACACCTTCCCCCAGCCGACCGTCACCAGGTCAAAGCAGCGGTCCGGCTCCCAGCCAAAGACGCGCAGGCAGTCGGTGGCGCCGCTGTACAGGCAGTCGCCATCAGGGCTGAAGTAGAGGCACCTGAACACACACACACACACACACACACACACACACACAGGTATACACAGCCATAGGAAGCAGCACCTGTGATGAGACCCACCTGACAGGCGTGGTGTTCCCCTCCAGGGAGCCGACCATCTGGAACTTCTCCAGGTCCCACAGCTTGACGCTCCTGCAGACGCAGAGATCAGGATCAGCTGATCAGGATCACCTGATGCTGCTACACCCGCAGAGCGCTGGCGCTAGGCTAACAGTGCTGATGCTAGCTGCGTGGGACGCTGGCCCTTCAGCCTCACCTGTCAGAGCTGCCTGAGGCCAGCAGGTACTCGCTGGGGTTGAACTGGACCACGTTGACGGCGGCGGTGTGAGAGGTGAACTCAGTGATGGTCTTCCCCTGCATCAGGTCCCACAGCTGGAGGAGACATGACAGCTTCAGGCCCCGGAGCCAGAACATCTCAGGCGTGGATCAACTCATCTGGGGGTCCTCCTCATCGGCGCGTACCTTCACCGTACCGTCATCGCTGGCGGAAGCCAACCACTTCCCATCAGGACTGAAGGCCAAGCTCCTCACTGCCTGAGAGTGTCCCTGCCCCCCACACACACACACACACACACACACACACACACACACACACACACACACACACACACACACACACACACACACACACACGTGAGCGACGGGATGGTGGGGACACACACGTGTGTAAAGGACTTACCGTGTATCTGAACACGTGTCCTCTCCTCCTGAAGTCCCACAGCTGACAGGTGAGTTTACACAAGACACAAAGTCTCATTAGGACACACTAAACCAGGACTTTACATTTTAATAGATTTGCGAGGACCGCCGTTCCTTGGGTTGTGTTCAAACAGCAGGAAAAGGTCTTTTTCTCTGATGATTAGCAGATTAAAGTCACTCACCTTGATGTTTGTGTCCATGGAGCCCGAAGCCAGGAAGCCTTGAAAAGGATGGAAGGCTAAACTGGTGATGCTGGACTTGTGTCCCGTTAGCATCCTGACAACTGGTGAAGACAGGAAGCAGCAAAGCGACAATCGTGAGGATCTTTGGTGCAGCTTAACCGGTGAAAACTTAGCTACGGATCTCTGGGACGCCATCACCGTAACATCCACCATCTTCTCCTTCAGCACCGCAACAGTGAGTAGTTAGGACGGCTGCACTCACTAGACTGAACTGAGCCACAGCAGTTATCCTGAGCTAGCCTGAGCTAACCTGAGCTGGCCTGAGCTGGCCTGAGCTAACCTGAGCTAACCTGAGCTGGCCTGAGCTAACCTGAGCTAACCTGAGCTGGCCTGAGCTAACCTGAGCTAAGCTAACCTGAGCTAAGCTAACCTGAGCTAACCTGAGCTGGCCTGAGCTAACCTGAGCTAACTTGAGCTGGCCTGAGCTAACCTGAGCTCAGGTGATGAAACCCTGGTGTTTCCTGGAGCAGCTCACTAGAGGACATCCCCAGGGCGTCTCCAGACGCTGCGGACTTGCTGTTTTCACCCAGCGCTTCTGGGTATTGAGTGTGGATCCGTCAGTCCCCCCACTCCCACTTACTCTTGGCAGCTTCCATGTCCCAGACTCGTATGGATCCAGACTGGGAACCAGTGACGATTTGATCCTCCGACATGTTGAACTGGACACACTCCACTGGACTCTTGTGGCCGGGCAGACTCTGAGAGGAAACCAACATGGTTCTGTCAGGCACAGCTCGCTGTGATCACGTGATCAGGTGCTCTCACCATGATGCAGTTGGCCTTGCTGATGGCCCACAGGTTGACCCTGCAGTCGTGTCCGCCTGTGGCGAGCAGGCGCCCGGAGCTTTTACCCAACGCCAAACAGGAAACGGTGCTGGAGTGAGCCTCGAACTTCTCTGTCAGGTGACACAGGCGGGGACATGTTTACCGCTGCATTCATGTACAATCACACATGTGAATCAGGGGAAGAACTCACGCAGACGCCATGAAATCTTGGTGGTGTTTGCAGCGGCCATGACGGTGACCGGACTGGACTCAGTCCAGACAACCGATGACAGACGTCAGCCTCCGGCTCAGCGTCCGCAGCGACCTGCAGCAACGCAACAGTCAGACGGAGGCTGTCAGGGTGTTCTCAACAGTTGATAATGAATGAACAGTTCGACTCGACAGAGGAAAATGGTGTCGCCCCTCATGAAGGCGGGTGTTGGGGTCCAACATCATCCTTATTTTAACATTAGAACGCATGTTTTGGAAATATCGACAGGTTTGATTGTGTTTTAGCTACTCATGCTAACAAGCTAAGGCTAACGAGCGACGCTAGATTGGTTAACCAAGCGATGCTAAACTAATTAAAGATGCTTGTTTCGTCGGTGACGGTCGCGTTACCTCCGTCTGTCCGTCGCCGTTAACCTTTTGTCCGATCGGTCAGGAAATCAGCCGGTAAGCGAGGACCTTGTGTCCAGCTGATGACAACTTGTTGACAGTCTAGAGTCTCCCCGACAGCTTAGCAACTGATCCACAAACAACTACCGGTCTTCCGCCAACGTCACAGCCTTTTGAAGAACAACTTTATTGACAATTTCTTGTCGGTATGAACGGGCAAAGTTGGTTGTTGTCTTAATTTCGATATTTTTTTACATTATTTACGAATTTATATTCTGTAATTTATTTGACTGGGGTGTTTATAAAAAAAACCCTTCAGTGCCCGGAATGCACCCGGAACTCGATCTGCCCCACATTAAATAAAAGATTTACAATAGAATAAACTATCCCTCTTAAAACTGCGATTAAACATTCCAAAGAGCTTTAAATACCGTCAGGAAAATTTGGGTGTTGAGGCTGGTGTTCGCCCCCCACTTCACCAGGTGGCGCTACTGAGAGCAAATTCAATGCGCATTCCGTCAAACAACATTAGATGGACAAAGAAGAAGAAGACTTTAAAATCCCGGAAGTTTCTGTCAGCAATTTTTGTTCGGATGTGTTCGAGTCGTAGAAAACGTGTTTTTGTCTCTGTAGTATTTTTTTTAAACAAAGTAACCGGCCACAAACTAGACTAATGAGTCTGTCTGCCTGAAATTTTCCGCGTTTTGGTTGCTCAAACATGGCGTCGGTCGACGTGGAGGATGAGAGCATTCTGGCCTCGATCTTTCAGGACACCTTCCCGGACACCTGGAGGGACAACCCGGACTTCGCGGCCTACCTGTCCGAACTGAGCTCCTTTGGGGTAGAGAAGCTGAACCGGGAGCCAGAGCGGCTGGCGGAAGAACGGGCCCAGATCCTGCAGCAGACCCGGGAGCTGGCCTTCTCCAACTATCAGACTTTCATCCGGACAGCCGAGTGCACCGAGCTCATCTACCGGGACTTCGGCCGTGTGGAGAGCAGCGTTTCCCGGCTGCTGGACAAGCTGCCTGGCTTCGGGGAGAGATGCAGGTTTTCTCCTTCACTATGAAATGCTCAGTAAAAACAGGCAGTGTAAAGAGGAGAAGCGCCTCTGGTAGTTATTATCAGTCAAACACCAGCTTTGATTAAATCAGCTGACTGCTAAGGTGAGAAAAACCTTGACCAGAAGCGCAGTAATTCAGTAATCTGATGAAAAATTAAATATGTTTACCTGACAGCAGAGAGAAGCCAGGAAATGTTCATAAAGAAAAACCTTCGAACTTTAACCTGATTAATAAATGACCCATATCATCAAATGTGAGTAAAGGTTCAGGTTGGTGTCAGGTTGTTTTGAGTGTATAACAGCGATCAGACACGGTGTTGGTGCACGTTGTCCTCAGGGGCTTCATGAAGGAGGCGGAGGACATTGGAGCGAGCCGGCGGATGAACAGCCTCACGCTGAACCGCCATACGGAGATCCTGGAGATCCTGGAGATCCCTCAGCTCATGGACACTTGTGTCCGCAACGGCTACTACGAGGAGGCTCTGGAGCTGGCGGCGTACGTCAAGAGGCTGGAGAAGAAGCACAGCTCTCTCCCGGTCATCCAGGTGAGAGTGGATGAAGTCCCAGCCCCTGCTGGTGGCTGGCTTTCATCCAGGTGCTCATATGGTCCCACGTGTGTCGCCTGCAGGGAATCGTCTGCGAGGTTCGTCAGTCGGCTCAGCTGATGCTCAACCAGCTGCTGCAGCAGCTGCGCAGCAACTCGCAGCTTCCTGTCTGCCTGCGCGTCATCGGCTACCTGCGCAGGATGGAAGCCTTCACGGAGGCGGAGCTTCGGGTCAAGTTCCTGCAGGCTCGCAGCACCTGGCTGCGCTCCATCCTGACCGCCATCCCCGAGGACGAGCCCTACTTCCACATCACCAAGACCATCGAGGCCTGCAGGGTCCACCTGTTTGACATCATCACCCAGTACAGGGCCATCTTCTGCGACGACGAGCCGCTGGTGGCCCCCGCTGAAGGACAGCTGCGGGTCAACGAGGCCGCCATCTTCCACGGTTGGGTGGTGCAGAAGGTGGCGGAGTTCCTGGAGACGTTGCAGAGGGACCTGGAGCGCGGCGTGGGCGGCCGCCTGGACTCCCTGCTGGGCCAGTGCATGTACTTTGGCCTGTCCTTCAGCAGAGTGGGGGCAGATTTCCGAGGACAGCTGGCGCCCATGTTCCAGCGCGTGGCTGAAGAGGCCTTCGCCAGGGCGGTGCAGGAGGCGGTGGACAGGTTCCAGGAGGACATGAACATGTACACGCTGATCGCCCTGCCCTCCGTGCTGGGCGGGGGCATCCCTCCTGTGGCGCCCAGCGCCCAGCCGGGAACCCTGCAGCCCCCCATGTCCCTGCTGGACTTCCAGCCGCTGGCCTGCTTCCTCAACAACATCCTGAGCGCCTTCAACGACCTGCGGCTCTGCTGCCCCCTGGGGGTGGCTCAGGGCATCACCTCCTGTCTGCAGGACGGCCTCAGCAAGGTCAGGGTCCGAGTCCAGGCGTGGTCCCCGGCTGGCTGCTTGTGTGTGATGACTGTTGTCTCCTCCAGGTGAGCCATCACATCGTAGCCTTCCACCGAGCAGAGGAGTCGGCCCTCAGCGACAGGGAGGAGGAGCTCTTTGCTCACTTCTGCTCGGCGTACGCCGACGACCTGCTGCCGTTCCTGCGCCGCTGCCTGCAGGTTCTGTTCCCTCCAGCTCAGCTGGCTCTGGTTCTGGGTGAGCTTCAGCGTGGCTGTTCCTTCAGAAGGCTGCTTCCGCCAGGGCGTCTCACGCTCCTCTGTGCCCCTGCAGGTGTTCCTCCAACCCAGCTGCACAGGTGCAGCGGTCTGGGAGGCCTCGACCTCGCAGCGGCCCTTCAACCCCTCCACTACCTGCTCCCTCAGAGAGAGGCGTGGCCTCCAGAGCTCGCCGTCACCACGGGATCAGGCGGTGTGACATCAGAGATGGATCCCCAGAGTTCTGACCCGACTCCGAGCAGCTGCGAGCTGAGAGGCGCTGAAGACTGACGACTCAGGAACAGACAGCTGTGACGTGAGGGAGCGGCAGGAAGTTCTCGAAATGTGATTCAAGCAAAAAATGTTGATGAATAAACAGGTGGACTTGAGAGGTGACCTTGGTTTCAGGTTTATTCTGATTAGTCACAAACGTTCAGATCGGTCCGAAAAACTTTTTACAGGAGCGGAAGCGAGAAAGGAGGAAGACACTGATGTCATGGCAACAACATCCACACCGCGGCGATCTGCAGCAGAGCAGCCTGTAAGCAGACTGTCAACAGTCAGATGTTTAACCTCAGACGCCAGCGTTTAAAGGAGCGCCTCACTTCTTCACAAACTTCCTGCGGGCAGCGTTGGGATTGGCTCGCTTCCTGCCGCCCCCACTCTGCCCGTCTCTGATCCGCAGGTTGGCGGCGCGGCTGTAGATGTCGTTCTCGCAGAAGGGCGAGGCTCCGGCCACGTAGTCTGGGCTGAAGGCGTCTGTTTTCTGTCGAGCTTTGCGGGAGAGTCTCTGCTGGGGGAAGCGCTGGTCCTCCACCAGGTGGGGGTTGTTGCTGTGTTTGCCCCCCTGAGGCAGCGGCAGCGAGTGCTGAAAGAGGCCACACCCAGCCCCGACAGGCCCCGCCCCCGTTAAACACCCGAACCCTGTCATTTGGATCAGTGAGGCGTTCTGACGTGTGTGTGTGTGTCTCACCCTCAGACCCCTGGAGTTCAGAACTTTGGGGTTTTTAGAGAAATGCATCTTCATGCTACCGTCCTCGCTGAGCGTCACGGCGACTTTCTTCAGAGTTTGGTTTCCACAGTGAGGACAGAAAACTTTGTTCATGTTGGTGGTCGTCCTGATATAAACAGTTGGCACGGATCAGCACCTCAGCATTAGCATCATGCTAACTGTTCGCTTTAGCGTTAGCGAGCGTGGCGCTGTGACTCGGAACTCACTTGAAGCAGGCGTGACACCTCAGGGTGTAGTTCCTGGCCTGTTTGATGAGCATCCCATTCAGAGACAGAACATGGAGCCCAATCTGGATCAGAACATTCTGGAACACAGCAGAGCGGCCCATCAGGACAGGAAGCGAAGCCTCAGATGAGCTGCGTGCGACGCGTCTCACCTGCATGGCGAAGTCTGTGGTCACACATCCGACTGTGACGTCAGCAGCAGCTGTCCAGTCAGCAGAGTCCATCTTCACCTGTCCGATGTTACTGGGCGTGATCCAGCCTCCTCCATCATCGTCCTCGTCACCTTCAGCCTCAGGCTGGTTCTCTTTGTCCTCGCCTTCTGGGTCCTGCTGGACGGCAGCGTCTGACTGGGACGCCGACACGCCGTCTGCTTCTGGTGACTAAAGAGGAAAACAGCAGGTAAGGAACCAGTCGTCTAGTCCAGTTAACAGAAGAAAGGTGTTTCCAGGAGCCAGGAACAGGTTGGAACCCCCAGTCCGTCCTGTCAGGGGTCAGGTGACCTCGGGTTCCCTGAGAGCGGACATGTTCCACACTGACCAGCATCTCCAGCAGGTCGTCATCGATGCACGGCAGCGGCTCCCTCCAGAACAGGAAGCTGCTAAACTGGTCGCAGTCGGAAGATGCTGCTTTCTCCTGGTTGGTGGAGGTCAGATCCTCCACTGGCTCCTGGTGGGGATGACGGGAGACGGGGTGAAAGGTCTGGAGCTACGTCTCTGCTCAGTCAAAGGCTTTTCTGATGGATGGTGAGCAGCCAGGAGCCTCACCAGTAAACCCAGGAGCTCGCTGTCCAGCTGAGGCAGCGGCTCTCTCCAGAACAGGAAGCTGCTAAACTCCTCTGCCGGCGGCTCTTTCTGGCTCTGAGCTGATCTGCTCCCACTTTCTGCAGACTTCTGAGGAAAAGGAGCGTCTGCGTCAGCGCACGTCGGCGTCAGCGCACGTCTGACAGCAAAGCAAACCCAGCCTGCGCCACCTTTACCTTGGAGGGGAAGTGGAAACCAGCCACATTGACTGGAGTCTCCGGGTGACGCTGGGTGCTCCGAACATCCACCTGGAACAGGAAAGAGAAGGTCTGCTACTGGGACAGAACTGGTCCAAACTGGTGTCAGTGGTGTTTACTGGTGTCAGTAAAGATGGATGGTCCCCCACCTTCACTGCGGGTTCCGTCTTCAGATGCTCTGAGCCGACGTGTTCCAGCTCCAGCTGGTAGGTCAGAGCCAGAACCTTGATGTCCGTGGCCGACAGGCTCGGGTAGTCCCCGGTCCTCTTTGAGAACTCCGTCACTGAGAAACAGAACAATTGCTTCTGTGTGATGATGTGAACCACACTCGACGTAAAACCACATGAAGCTACGAAGGTCCTGCTTGCATCCTCGCAGGTTTGCGGCCAGATTCCCTGGACTCTCGCCAGGTCTGGATCTAAGAAGCTGGAGCACAGCTGGTGCGGCTGTGCCGGTGTGTTCGGGAGCAGCTACCGTGTCTGATGTGTTCTGGATGCGGTTCTTTGAAGTTCAGCTGGTAGGGCAGGAAGGCCAGGCTCCTCCGGGTGGGTTTGTCTCTAATCTCGTCCACCACATCCTTCAGGGTGTAGATGTTCTTCCCAATGTCCTGCAGCGCAAACCACAAACTGTTTTCACGGTCAAGACTGACCCACTGTCAGGTAACAACACACCTTCATCAGGGCCGCGACATCGGAAACCTTTTCTTAGCGTTGGCGAAGTTCAATTCACACTGACGCGACAGCCTCGAAATTAAACGACGTGTTAACAGAATCCAAATAGTTAAAACGTCACCTGCAGAGGCGCTTTCTTTAAAAACGCTCCGGCGTCGGCCACAACATGCTCCACTAAGGTAGGCGCCATGTTGCCTCGATGACGAACTTCCGGATCGACCAATGAGAAGAGCCGATGACGGTCTCGTGACACACTGACGCGTTTAACGATCCCAAAATCTTTGCGATCCTTTGTACTTGTATTTTATTTATTTGATATATATGATACGTCTGAATTTTGTTTCAAACATCGACTGTGTTAAAATATTAATAAATACGATTACAAACTGCGATTTGTAAAGCTATTTTATTTTTAGTAAGAATACTTTCGTGTCTGTTAAATATGACCTCACTGTTGTGAACAAACTAATTGTTTAATAGGTTTCCTGTTTTTTTTAGGACCGTGAACGCAGCTCATCATGATCACGTGATATTTGTTGACAGCGGATGTGGAAGGAAGATGGCGGCGCGCTGGAGCAGCGAAAATGTGGTGGTCGAATTTCGGGATACGCAGGTATTTATAGTTTGTGCGAGGTTAAAACCGCATTTGTTAAAACTCACGACTGTTAATCGACGTGGTCAGTTTCACCCGGCATACCCAGAAGGATGGAGTCCAGAGTATTTCTGAGTTGAAGGTTTTAAATACTCGCAGCTTCATCTGCGACAGTACACGCAGACAGTACAGAGAGAAAAGGATCGAGTCGATCAGCATTAAAGTTAAATGGTCTCTGTTCTTTACCATTCTTGGCTTTCTGAATGAAACCAACGCTACTCTTAAGAAAAGTAACTAGAGCCTGCCTGCAGTGTTCTAATCCCTCATCGTGAAAAGGTTAATGATGCTGTTCTTAGGCCACCGCCATGTCAGTGGATTGCCTGGGCTCCCACGCTGTGCTGTCGGGGTAGGTTCACCGGGAAAGAATGCGCCGGGATCCAGAAACATAGATTAAACTCTGGCGTGGACCAGTAAGGAGCTCTTACGACTGTTGCGCTCTCAGGCGGCGGTTTCTCTACATGGTGAATTTGGAGGCTCCGTCTGAACCTCAGAGGAAAATTGGCCGACAGAGCAAATGGGACGTGGGGACGGTCCAGTGGAACCGCCACAGGTCAGAGTCCCACCTCTTCGCTGCCTCGGTGAGCTCTGCTGGGTGAGAAAAGAAAATACTGCTAGAGGATACCAGCGTCTAACTGTGTGTGTGTGTGTGTGTGTGTGTGTGTAACCAGAGTAACCAGAGGGTGGATCTGTACTCTTGGAGAGACGGGAATGGAGATGTTCACACCTCCCTGCAGGGACACACCCGAGTCATCAGGTAAGAGCTTCTGCGCCCTCGGTGATGCGTTCATGGACGACCAGCAACCCTTCCTGGCTGCTTGGTCATCACAGAGGTCATGCGGGGTGGCTGCTTCCTCGCTCACACCCTCCGTGACCCCGTCAGAGTCATTAGCAGCCATTGCTGTCAGTGGTGCGTTCACGGACATGAGCTGGTGTGTGTGTCCTCAGTGACCTGGACTGGTCCTGGTTTGAGCCCGAGGTTCTGGTCACCAGCTCTGTGGACACCTACATCTACATCTGGGACACCAGGTGAGGGGACACCCTGACCGTCCTCACGGTTAGCTGTGCAGCTTTATTTGACTGACTGCTTTTCTGGTGCTGCAGAGACACTCGGAAACCCACGGTGGCGCTGTCTGCTGTGGGTGAGCATGAAAACCATGATGCCCAACTCTTTTTGGGAGACTTTAAATGCATCACAGAGTTGAACTCTTGTATAAAATGATATTAAAAGTGTCTGTCTGAGTCCGTTTCCACCTGAAACAGGTGGGTTTCAGTTTTAGTTCATTTTTTTTAAACACGTCTAAAATAAAAAAAGTCCATCTCTTTATTTTTGTCTTTGATCTGTAACGTAAGCGTGAACCTGTGACAGCGGCTGACTGGTTCCTGTGCTTCCAGCCGGAGCGTCGCAGGTCAAGTGGAACAGGAGGAACCAGAACCTGCTGGCGTCCAGTCACGACGGGGACGTTCGGATCTGGGACAGACGGGTGAGTCTGAGCGTGAGTGTGCGTGCGTGTGTGTGAGACGCGAGTGTGCACGTGCTCACGCTGGAGCTGTTGATGTGTTCAGAAGGCCAACACGGCGGTGGAGTACATGGCTGCTCACCTGTCCAAGATTCACGGCCTCGACTGGCACCCGGACAACGAGTTCATCCTGGCCACGTCCAGTCAGGACAACTCAGTCAGGGTGAGATTTCCAGGCGTCCCTGAACGCACCGCTCCGGAGTCAAAGGTCAAATTCTCATCATCCGTCTAAGAATCTCTGGAAAAGCAGTCGGTCACATGCAGAGCTCTGCTTCAGCCAGAAGAACCGTGGAGAGGAGCCTCCAGAGAACATCTCCGCTGACGCGCTCTCCTCTCTGTTTAGTTCTGGGACTACCGCCAGCCCAGGAAGTATCTGCACATTCTGTCCTGCCAGGTTCCTGTGTGGAAGGCCAGGTACACGGTGAGTTCCAGAGACCGCCCACTCCTTCCTGCACCACCAGGAGCCATGTGTCCTCAAGCTGATCTCAGATCACCGCACGCACACCGTAGCGTTAGCATTAGGGTTGGCATTAGCGTTGGCGTTAGCGTTGGCATTAGTGTTGGCATTAGGGTTGGCATTAGCGTTGGTATTAGCGTTAGCGTTGGCATTAGCCTTGGCATTAGCATTAGCGTTAGCATTAGCGTTAGCTTTGGCGTTAGTGTTGGCATTAGTGTTGGCATTAGCCTTGGCATTAGCGTTGGTATTAGCGTTAGCGTTGACATTAGCTTTGGCGTTAGCATTAGCGTTGGTATTAGCGTTAGTGTTGGCATTAGCTTTGGCGTTAGCATTAGCGTTGGCATTAGCGTTAGTATTAGGGTTGGCATTAGCGTTGGTATTAGCGTTAGCGTTGGCATTAGCATTAGCGTTAGCTTTGGCATTAGCGTTAGAATTAGGGTTGGCGTTAGCGTTGGCATTAGCCTTGGCATTAGCGTTAGCGCTGAGGGGAACCACACGAGGGTCTGGCTGGGATTCAGACCTTTGTGAGGCAGCAGAGCGTTCCCAGCCGGTCCAGACTCGGGCGTGATGATGTCATGGCGCTTGTGTTTCCAGCCCTTCTCCAACGGCCTGGTCACCGTCATGGTCCCTCAGCTGAGGAGAGAGAACAGTCTGTTACTGTGGAGCACCCTGGACCTGAACAACCCCGTCCACGCCTTTGTTGGACACGATGACGTGGTGCTGGAGTTTCAGTGGAGACCACAGAAAGAAGGTGAGCGTCCACCCGTCTTCAGCCAGCCGCTGTCCAAAATGACCATCACGAGGTGGTTGTCCAGCTCCGAGGACACGGCTGAGTCCTTCCGGTTTGTCCTGTAGGATCCAAGGACTACCAGCTGGTCACATGGTCCAGAGACCAGACTCTGAGGATCTGGAGGGTGGACCCTCAGCTGCAGAAGGTCAGTTTCCACACAAGCGTCTCGTCTCGTCTCCGGCTGCTCTCACAGTGGTGTTGTTGTTGTGCAGCTGTGCACCAGCGACGGCGTCGAGGACCTGCTGGACTCTCTCACCATCGACTCGCCCAAGACGCCTCAGGAGCCTGAAGGTCATCACAGAGCTGGTCCAGCAGCTGATCATCTGCAGGGTGAACCCTCTGTCCCCCTGTCCCCCCTCTGTCCCACCTGTCTCCTCTCTGTCTCACCCGTCTGCCCTCTGTCCCCCCACCCGTCTCCCCTCAGACCTGGACCCTGGCTCTCGTCAGGACCTGGTCCTGGGTTCGGCTCTGCCTCAGACGCTGCAGCAGGAGTTCTCTCTGGTCAACCTGCAGATCAGGAACGTTAACGTGGAGGTGAGGCGTCTCCTGAGGTGGTGGAACGGCAGGAAGTGATGTCACCGCCGCCCGTGTCATGTGATGCAGATGGACGCGGTGAACTGCAGCTGCGTGGTCTCGGCCCACTTCGGCAGCCATCAGGTCCACCTGGTGGTCAAGTTTCCGGCCCAGTACCCCAACAACGCTGCCCCCACCTTCCAGTTTGTCCCTCCCACCACCATCGCGTCCACCATGAGGACCAAGATCCAGAAGGTGTCCACACGTCTGAGGACGTCCTGGCTGTGTCCCTGGAGCTGAACCCTGCTTGTGTCCTCCTCAGATCCTGACGGACACGTCCCTCCAGAAGGTGAAGCGGAACCAGAACTGTCTGGAGCCCTGCGTCCGGACGCTGGTTTCCTGCCTGGAGTCAGACATGGTGAGACGCGCGCCCCCGTCTTCGTCTTGGTCTTCATCCTGCCGTCCTCCCTGCAGCCGTGTCTTTGTGTGTCAGATGCAGGAGGACGGTCCAGCGTCTGGGGCCTTCGTCCTGTCCAACCCCGTCACCCCCACCCTGCAGGCCTTCCCTCGGGTCACCAACACCTACGGCTCCTACCAGGTAGGCCCGGGCCTGCTGCTCCTCTTCACCCTGATGAAGAGGAGGAACAGGAAGTTGCTGACTCCTCTCATCACCGTCCCAGGACGCTAACATCCCGTTCCCTCGCACCTCTGGGGCCCGTTTCTGCGGCACCGCTTGTTTGGTTTACTTCACCCGGCCAATCACCATGCACCGCTCGGCCCCGCCCACTGAGCCCACGCCCAGGTGAGAACCCTGACCAGGTGTTTGCACGGTGAGCACGCAGTGGTCTTCCTGTCGCCGTGACGACTCTTGGCGTGTCCAGGTCTTTGTCGGCGCTGTCGGCCTATCACAGCGGAGTCCTGACGCCCATGAAGATGCGTTCAGAGGCGCAAAACACGCTGAGGTTGTACAGCAGCAGCCCCACCCGCACAGACAAGGACACCGTCTCCATCTCCTCCTTCTACTATAAAGAGAGGGTGAGACGCACAGACGCACACAGACGCACGCACACACACGCACGCACACACACACACACACGCACACACACACCCTTGCCAGCCTCACTCAGGTTAGTCGTCCGCAAGCGTCTCTTTGCTGCTGGACATTGTCCACGCGCTGCTGTCCCAGCTCAAAGGTCCTGAGACTTTGGGACGTACGTCCCTCAGCAGGACCCAACCCTGGCGAAGCCTTCAAGCATGCTGAAGCTCTAACATGACCTCTGACCCCAACCACGCCCCTCAGACAGACAGCTGTTTGTCCTCTCCTGAGCGCCATGGGGACGGCGTCTCTGACAGGAAAACAGGGTCCGATGGAGCCAAACTTCAGCTGTGACCATCAGAGGTTCAGCTTCCTGTCTCACAGGAAGTACAGTGTTGAGGAATCACGGCACCTGTCATGAGCCAACGTGCTGTTGTGTTTGAAGCTCCGCCTCCTGGTGTGTAGTTCAGGGCCGCTGGGAATTGGGAACGCTCCACCTGTAGTGTCTGACTGCATCTGGCCCTCTTCCTGATCGGCTGTTGTTTCTTTGTTTTTTTTTTTTTTGCCCGAGTACCTGCACTGATATGGGCCACGCCCACTTCCTTTTTCCTCCAATCAGAAACTCCCACTGTCTGCGTCGCGGCGCTGGTCTGTCCAAACTCTCCATGATTGGCCGGTACTGAGCTCCGCCCGCCTCTCTCTCCTTTCCCGCCTTTTTTTCCCTCTCCTCCTGTTTGCTTGTCTCTGATTGGCTGATGCTGTTTGACAGCTTCCTGACTAACACATTAACATGACTCGTGTGTTTTGAATTTGAATGTCAACGAAACAGAGTTATGTTTCCTCAAAGTTTTATAAAAACCGAATCAGGACGTTCACAGCAACGTTGGTTTTGTCTGTCTGGAATCAACACTGTTGCTTTCTTTACCTTCGTGTTTTTATGATCATTTCTCATAAACAGCAGTCACAAAGAAACAACCGGCCGATCACAGACAGGAACCACAAACGTGTTCATTTCCTGTCTCTCAGCTATGCTAGGCTAGGCTAACTAGCTCCTGGATCATCAGGATGGCTCGTTTCTGTTAGCTTGCTACAAATGTGGAAGTTCAACTTCAAATTCTGAACACAGGTGGGACTTCCTGGCCCGCTAAAGCTTTCACGTTGACTAATGACCACTTTGGGTGCTTCTGTAATCAGCAGCTGCGGCCCGCTAACAGGTGGGATGTCATTTGTTGGTCGTTTCTCTGGCTTGGTTGCGTTCACGCCATGTCCGCCATCAGCGGACCAACAGAAGCGGACTGTTGGTGGACATGACGATGGACTCCCAGCGTGGACCGCCTTTTAATCAGGTGGTGCTTTGTCCTCTCTGCCCGCCCGTCTCTCTCCCTTCCTTCCGTCCGTCCGTCTGTCTGTCAGAAATCCCGCCGCTATAAGTCAAAGCGAGAAGGGACGGACTACAGCAGTCGGCCCATCAAGCTAGCTGGGAAGGTCATCATCCAGGAGATTTCCTGCCTGCTGCCCGTCCACAAGGTCCTGGGAGAGAGCTACATGTGAGGCCCTCAGACGCAACACGTGCAGCAGCCGCGGCTCCGCCCCCTCTCTGAAACACTAAAACACTTCCTGTTTCTATCAGCCTCAACGCCAACGACATCCAGGAGACGTGTCAGAAGAACGCAGCAGCCGCGCTGGCAGTGGGACGCCGGGACGTGGCCAAGGTTGGAGCCTGAGCATCAGCACAGGTGGTCTGTTGGAGCAGAGACTCACGGTGTGCGTGTGTGCGTGCGTGCGTGCGTGCGTGTGCAGGTCTGGGCCCTGGCCTCTGCAGCCACCAGCCAGGACCTGAGCCCAGACTCGGACCCAGACACCGAGACCCCCTGGGCCAGACACCCGTTTGGGCGCCACCTGCTGGAGAGGCTGTGAGTGTGTGACTCCTCCCCCTGAGCAGGTGGAGCAGAATCACACCAATGGCTGCTGCTTCTGCTGCTGCTCTCCAGGTTGGATCATTACAGCCACATGAGCGACGTCCAGACTCTGGCTATGCTGTGTAGCGTGTTTGGAGCCCAGGCTCCGCCCCCTGACGGATACTCTGTGTACGGCCATCAACCCTCCCGGTCCTCCATTATCCCTCCACAACACTCCAGATATGTAAGCACGTCGCAGCTAAGCTGATGCTTTGTAGTTTGGCGGGCTGCTGTGTGGGCGGGGCCTGATGGCAGGAAGTGATGCAACTGCACTGGTCGTTTCAGCCCAGCTTCACGTCCAGCTCTGTCACCTCAGGCTCGTGCTCCAGCACCTCTGACTCTGTCACCATGACGACGTGGAGCATGGGTGAGACTCCACAGCACCACACACAGGCGGCACGTGGTACTGCAGCCAGTCTGCGACCTGTCCCGCCGTTTCCTGTTTTACAGGACGAGACTCTGAGCACAACAACCCCTGGGGAGAACCCTCCCCTGACGACTGTCGCCACAGCAACCAGGGCTACCCGGATCCACGGGAGCGGGAGCGAGAGCAGCATGACATGAACAAGAGGTGAGAACTGAGAGCTGGGGTGACGTCGCCGCCAGAGCTGTGATGTCACTTCCTGTCGAGCTGGTGTGATGTCACCACCAGTCGCGTGATGTCACTTCCTGTCTGCAGGCTGCTGGACCCCACCAACACGCTGCAGTTTGACGACTTTAAGAAGTGTTACGGTGAGATCCTGCACCGCTGGGGCCTGAGGGACAAGCGAGCCGACGTTCTCAAGTTCGCCTCCTGCGCTCCAGAGCCTCACAAAGGGATCGGTAGGTCCCCAGCAGTCACATGACCTTCGGCAGGCCGTCCAGCCGTCACGCCACCTTCTGTCTCCTCGCCAGAGTTTGGCGTTTACTGCTGCCACTGCCGCAGCCAGGCTCGGGGGACGCAGTGTGCCGTCTGCAAACACCTGGCCTTCCAGTGCGCCGTCTGTCATGTGGCCGTCCGCGGCTCGTCCAACTTCTGCCTGAGCTGTGGTCACGGCGGCCACACCGGTCACATGATGGACTGGTTCCGCCGGCAGGACGAGTGTCCAGCCGGCTGCGGCTGCCACTGTCTGCTGCAGAGCACCTTCTGAAGACCCCCACAAACAGCCGCTGATGTCACCAGGAAGCCCCGCCCAGCCCAGGCTAAACCACACCCCCACTGCTCTCCCATGGTCACATGACTGTTGCCAGGGCAACAACTCTTCTAACGTTGTGGTAGAAGTTCTGTGGAGCTTGGGAAGCCAGCGGTGGTCACGTGCAGCCCTGAGGGTCCCGTCTGAGGACGCTTCCAGCCGTTTATTGTTGTAAGATCAGAGATTAAAAGGATTGCAGTTGAGCTCTTCCTGCTCTGGGTGAGTCACTTCCTGTATGCTGGTGGTGCGTTCAGGGACGCCCGTTGACCAGTTTCCCTGATAATGAACGATGTTCTTCACCAGCAGGGAGGATAACAGAATGGCCTTTATTGTTTTTACCGAGCTCCAGACAACCTCTCCGTCCTCACGGAGGACACACCTCCTGCGTCCACCATCACTGACGCGCATGCACATTTTTGAGTCTAGAGCAGAGACAGATGGACAAAGAGGACACGTTTGACAGATACTCATCAGATCAGGCCATGACAGACCTTCAGGTTGACCTCTGACCTCTTGAGCAGCTCCAGTGTGGAAACGGCTTCACCTTGGCCACCGTCCTGCTCCTCCTCCTCCTCCTCCTCCTCCTCACTGCTGCTGGACTTCCTGCTCCTCTTCTTCTGCTCCTTCTCTCTGTGTCTGCGCTTCTTCTCCTTCTTCTTCTGGGGAATCAACCACAGCGTCAGCCGACCAGCCAGGAGACAGAAGCAACCAGGAGACATGCGGTCAGCTTCTCTAACCTTCTCCTTCTTGTGTTTGTGCTGCTTCTTGTCCTTCTTCTTCTCCTTCTTCCTGAGCTTCATCTCCGCTGGAGGGAGGCAGGCGGAGGAGGTGTCAGGCTGACCCGCCTGTCTGGATGGAGGCAGCAGCGTTGGTGGCAGCCTGGGTCCAAACACCTCCTCATCCTGGTCCAGAGCCGAGCTCTGAGAGGGACCTGCAGCTTCAGGAGGAGCAGGAGAACGTTCAGATACAGAAGACAGGAAGGAGGAGAAACAGCCAGAGAAAGCAGACCGAGGAGGCTCCTCTCACCTGTTTGTTGGCTGGAGGTGGTGGAGGAGGTGGTGGTGGAGGAGGTGGAAGTGGTGGTGATGGAGGAGGAGGAAGTGGTGATGACAAAGAGGTCTGATGGCTCTTTGTTTGTAGCAGGATCATCATCATCATCATCGCTCTCTGCTTCTGAGGAGGAGGAGGAGTCAGAGAAAATGGCCTTGAAGAGATCCATGGGAGGTCTGCTCTCCTCCTCCTCCTCCTCTTCATTCTGGTCATCCGTGTTCTTCACCTGGGTAAA
>CM027081.1:1037569-1039309 GCA_015343265.1 Pao palembangensis
TGGACCGGGTCTGTGTGGCTGGAGGAGAACTCCTGGCTGGTGGTGATCCCTCGGGGAGCGATCCCATGCTCACCGAAGTCCTAACAGACACAGGATTCATCTGAGGACACGGTGAGGAGAAAGCGTTCCATCTCCTTTCCCCGTTACCTCCTCATCCATGAAGTCTTCTGGTCGGGCATGGCGCTTCTCTGCTTTCTGCTGCCGTGAGGACACGAATGTTGACGGGGTCCAGCCTGGTGGACATACAGGGGCTCATCAGGTTCTGGGCCCAGGGCTTCTGCTCGCTCTCACTCACCTTCTTTGCTGCCGACAGTGTTGAAATAACCCGCTGAAAAGCCCCCGGTGAAGGCTCCGTGGAACCTCTGGTACCGACCCTTCTCATCCTTCACCGTCTGCTCGTGGAGTGGAATGGGCTTCTTCAGCGGCTCATCTATGACGGACACGCACAGAAGACAGTGTTTCAGCTACTGGACCTGAAAGATGGCAGAGACGCGACCCAAGTTCGGGAGCAGACTCGGGTTTAGCGCACAGCCGTAAGGTCACTAAACAGTCGGAATCTGTTTAAGAGCAGATGAAAAGGGTTTGAAACTTTGATATCCATCTTAACCTTCTTCTAAAGGTTCCAGGGGAGTCCCATAAGTCACAAAATCCGCATCGTTACCACCGTCGGACGCCATGTTTCCCAACTACGGGAAGCGGAAAAGTTCAACCTTCGAGACCCGGCCGGAAGCGAAGGGTTTGTTGGTGTCGACTACTGACACCTGCTGGTGAAAAGAGTCACTGCGCCGTTGCAAAGATGGAGGTTTTCCACTGATTTTTACTGGACGGATCCCACAAACGCTAACCCTGACCTTCACTCCTGTGTGATAATAGTTACTGTAAAAAAATTCAAGAACAATCCACATTTCACGTCGGTTTGTAACATCGGTGTTTTTGATGGCAGCGCTGATGGGGGTCAGTGAGGGAGGACAGGACACCTGAGGCAACAGCGGGAAGGGGGCATCATGCAAGCATCTCCTGGGACCGAAGGATGGAGACGCCTGCTGTGTTTCCGCAGTGGAAGGGCTGAAGATCCGACTGCTTCACACCAGCAGCGGCCAGCAGCGGCCAGCAGGTGTCACTGTCGGCTCACCTCAGGCGGCAGAAGTCACGTGTCTTCAGCGGGCTAAAAGAGATGTCAGCGGATAAAAAGTGTGAAAACAGCACAAAACAAAGATGAATTACTCTGATAATGATCTGTTCTTCATCCAGCCATCCATCCTCCTCTTCTTCACAGTTTATTTAAGTCTGTCAGGTGATTGGACGCTCGCGACCACACGTCCGCATCCTTTCTTCATTTGAAACGATTTTTTAAATTCCTTTCCCTTTTTTTCCCTTTCTTTCTTTAGGCTGTTTCACCCCTGAGCTTGGAATGTCGTCACGGCAACCTGAAATATGGAAAAGAATCAGAAGATTTTGGAGCTGCTTTGACTTCTGCATGAGGTAACAGCCTGAAAGAGGTGAAGAGAGGAGGAGGAAGAGGAGGAGGAGGAAGAGGATGAAGAGGAGGAGAAGGAGGCCCCTCAGGTGTGAAGAAGGTTTGAATATAAAACACTAAGATCATCTCAGTCACTACTGATTCAGTTCTACCTGCACAGTGTGTGTGTGTGTGTGTGTGTGTGTGTGTGTGTGTGTGTGTGTGTGTGTGTGTGTGTGTGTGTGTGTGTGAGACCTCATATCTTATGGTCTGTTCATCATCAA
>CM027081.1:1639809-1812309 GCA_015343265.1 Pao palembangensis
AAAAATGTGAATGTTTTTTTTTTTTTTCAAACTTGAGTAGACTCCATACTTAGGTTTATGTAAAATAACAAAAAGACATAAACCACCAAATTGAATATGAAATAATTCTTGTTTGTGTTTTAACTCTGCAGGTGTATGCAATGTGTGGAGTAACTCTCACTATCTGACATTTGATGGACTACAATATGATTTCAAAAAGAACTGTTCCTATTACTTGGTCAAAGAGATACGTACCAAGTATAACCTGACAATTACAGTAAAATATGACTGTGATGATTCAAAGAGCTCATTCTGTCCCCGGACCCTGACTGTCATATATGGATCCAACAATGTTGTTTTCAGTCAGCTTGAGACCTCACTTATGGTATGAGTCACAGTTTCATTTTTCATTTGGTTATAAAGAGACAATGTATAATAATTGTTAATTTGATATGATGTCTGCTATAGTTACATCCTAGTAACTTTTATTTTTTGCTTGAACCCACTGGGTGATGGACTGTTAAAAAGTTAAACTACAGCGGATAGTTTTATTCTCTGCTTCACTATACACAGCACATTTAGCCTCATTGACAATTGCGTACATTTTAGTATGCACATGTAACTTAATTCTTTCCACCCCTGAACATTGTGCTTAAATTCAAAATAGTCCTCTGTCTCTGTCCTTCAGGTGCATGTGAATGAAAAGCGCAGGTACCCAGCATACAGCAATTCTGATTTGCGCCTCACAGGGACAGACATGGTGATTGAACTGGAGATCCCAGAGATCAATACTGTGGTCATCTACAAAGACAGCTCACTTAGCATTAAACTTCCATATGACCTTTTCAGTGGAAACACTGAGGGACAGTGTGGTGAGTTCATAAGAATGTTTGGAAATACTGGGTGTAAAAAGCAATATAACAGTTATAACAGCAACAGTGCTGTCTGTCTGATAATGTGTTGCCTGAGCATCTGATCACAAGATGGCTGCTCTTGTTTCATCACACCATATCTCTTCTTACAGGAACCTGTGACAACTCAAAGCCAAATGATTGTCGCGCTCCTAATGGTCAAGTAGAATCCTGCCAAGACTCTGCAGACCAGTGGGCAGTTCCTGGTATACCCTGTCGTACCCCAGAAGTTCCAACTACCACAAAAGCCCCTCTAACCACAAGCCTGTCCTACCCGCCCTCCTGCGATCCTGTGATCTGTACAATTCTATCGAGCAGGTGAGAGCAGGGAAAAACCCAACACTCTGTGCTTTATGGCATGTTTAAATAATGTTTAAAGGTAAAAGTGATGATAGTGATGGATATTGTTGGGTCAATGTCAATACACTCTCTTATATCTTTAGATTATCTGTTATACCAAGCCTGACAGTAACCATACAAACATTTTGGCTCTGTTCTAGTGTGTTTGAACCATGTCACAAGCATGTACCTTTATTACCATATCTGGGAGCCTGCACTGCTGATAATTGCTATGGTGGCAATGACACTTGCTCCAGCTTGGAGGCTTACGCTACGGAGTGTGCTGAGGCAGGAATTTGTATAAACTGGAGGAACGCTACAGGTGGTCAATGCGGTAAGATATATATATGTGTGTGTGTGTGTGTGTGTATTTATTGTTTGCTTATATATATTTATTTAAAATATTCTCTATGTATCTTACAGAGCACAAGTGTCCAAGTGACAAAGTGTACATGGCCTGTGGCTCTACTGTGGAGCCAACATGTAATAAAAGGTAAAATAATTTTAACAGCATCAAACTTAAGTTGTTTTTCTTTTACACACTGTCCAGTATGGACGTGTTATACTCTAAATAACCGTTAGCAACCATTCCTACCAACAGATACAACGATATGTTCGGTGCTGGCGATAAATCCAAGAACTCTTACATGGAGGGTTGCTTCTGTTCTAATGGCACCACCCTGTTTGACCCAGTCTATAAGACATGTGTTCCCTATTGTGGTAAGAGCAAGGACTTACTTTCCCCCAGCACTGACCAGTGAAGTTGACTTATAGCAAAAAACAGTTTGCACCACTGATGCCATGACACGTACATCCACAACACATCTGTCATTTATTAAAAAGATAACAGAACAGTCCACCCTTCCTGAGCTTCCAGCACACCCCCGATTGTACCGCATTCAAATTCAATTAATAAATAAATTAATTAATTGTAAAATTAATCTAACCTACAGGATGGTTTTTTTAAGTAGAGAACTAGCACAGCAAAAAACAAGAAACATGCAATTTTAAAAACAGAATCTGCATACATTACATTTAAATGTTTACTGCCTTTACAGCCACACACGCCAGTATTATTTTATGATAATGATGAATATTGAGATGAATTGTTATGTTTTTTTATGGAAATATATGCAGTCTTTTCATATTTTGTTTCTATGGCACCACCTACTGTAATGTATAATCGTATTAAAGATTCCTAATTTTTTTAGCTGACATGTTAAACATCATACTTTTCTTTTTTTTAATACCATCTATTACCTGTCCATATACTTTTTCTGTTTAAAATTTCAGATTGTGTTGGACCTGATGGGAGTCCCAAACAGGTCAGAACTGACACCTGGCACATACACTGTGTGTGTATGTACATGGTACATGTGCTGTATGGCTAACGGTTTGCTTTTCTCCCATCAGCCCGGTGAGACATGGACCAGCGGTTGCAACATGTGTGAATGCGACAGTGGTTCCATGAGTGCCCAGTGTCACCCTGTCCAGTGCCCCACGATGCCAAGTCCCACCTGCCGTGAGCCTGGACAAAAGCTGCTCAACCAGACAGTCGGCTGCTGCACAAACCAGTCGTGTGGTCAGTAACAGTCACACAGATGCTGACATCATTCTGATTGCTCTCAGGTCTGTCTCACAGCCTTTTTCACCATGGAAACGGGTCGATACCATTTTTATTATTATTATTTTTTTGGATGTTTTGACTAAACTATCCGACAAAGTTGCTCAAAACAATGACCATTTTTGTCGCAAACAGAATGTGACGTAAACCTGTGTCCTCCTCTAAAAACCTGCCAGCTTGGTTTCCAACTCAACATCACCAAAGGCGTCTGCTGCCAGACCTACACGTGTGGTAAGTGCCACACACACAAGTGCCAAGTGTTCTTCTGCAGAAGAGACTAGTGCTAATTTGTTACTCCACACAAAGCTTGGGTGGGGGGTTGAAGGTTGGTTGTAAATACAGCTGATTAGATGACTGAAGAGCACAGTAAATAGATATGAGCTTTACAACTGTTGCAACTGCAAGTTCATCACATGGTATCAACCCTGACATTTTTTTAAAATCAAAAATTGATTTTCACTAGAAGTAGAATACAGTTTTGGTTAAATGGATCTTAACTTGTCACATATTTGTCTTTTTCTCTTTGCAGTTCCTAAAGGTGTTTGTGTCTACGATATGACTGAGTACCAGGTAAACACACAGTTTGGGTCAGTGGGGTATGAGCATAGGTCACAGCATATGTTGCAGCCCTCGTGCACAGAGGGTGCGCGGACAGAATTTTAAATTCACCTCACCTGCGAAACAAGATCAGGCAGTGAGCACATGTTGCTTCCTTGGGCGTAGCCTCAGCTCTGGAGACCAGGTGGTGCACTTCTGTGCTTCCTGTCTCCCCTGGGCGGCACACTCAGCTCAGCGCCACCCAGGGGTGAACACAGGAACAGCGAGCATATGCTCTCTACTGGGGAACCCACGCAATAAAATTCAACCTTATCATATAAAATAAAGACAGTGGTTTTTAATCCCTTAACACAAGAACTGGTTGCACTAAACAATTGTGAATACCACTCCTGTGGGTATCACACATATAAAGATTCAAGTTTGGATAGTACAAATATTGATGACAAAGCAGAGCATAATGAATTCATAAAACATATGAAACTGCCTGATTTAGCCAACAGATTTAAGCACATTAAACACGAGAACACGTCTCAGAGCAGCAGGCAGAAATAAAAGGAGAATGGAGGCTAATGGTGGTGATGGTGGCAGCATCATGTGATCATGTGATGTTAAAGAATGTGTTTTCAAAGCTACGGCACACAATAACAACCACAAAAGTTATGCGAAAATACCTTAATCTTGTCTTTGTCCTTGACTCTGTAGCCTGGCTCCAAGGTAGTAACGACAGAGCCGTCAGAACCACCACTCAACCCTCCGCCAGGACCACAACCGACAAAACCAACTAATCAGCCGGCAACAGCAGCAACACGACAAGGCGAAGCAGTAACACCATCAGGAGGAATGTCCACACAGCAGCCGTTTACACCAGAGGCCTGCCATGACTGTTATTGCAGTCATGATTCTGATCCCGTTACCAAGTTGAACATCATTAAATGTAGCCCTGTAGTCTGCAACACCAATTGCTCGGAGGTGAGTTAATCCACTACAAAAAAAGGACTTGCTTGTTGGAACACACTTCAGCAAGTATTCATAAAAAACACACACACACACTCGTAACCATAAAGCTAAACAATTCTAAACAGCACTAAAATATGTTACAAAAGCTTTAAAAGTGGTGTGAGAGGCACAAAATCGACATCAACATATATTTTTCCTTGTGACTTTGTGATTTTTGCCTCCAGAGCCAAAAAGGGTTTTTTCCTCATCTTTCTCTTCACTGTTCATGTCGATGTTTCCAGGGTTACGAATACAAGACTGAAGCTGTCAGTTGCTGCGGCACGTGTGTGCAGAAGGGCTGCATTTTCACCACGCCCGACAATAAGACCCACGTGATTGAGGTCAGTTTATTCCATCTTTCCTTCACTCTGTAGGAAATACAGGTGATTTTTTTACAGTTGCAAAATAGCAGAACTACTGTAGGTTTCCTTGTGAGTGAGTGAGTGAGTGAGTGAGTGAGTGAGCGAGCGAGTGCGTGCGTACGTGCTAACAAAAGACAGTGGAACGTATAACAAGATTCTAAAATTAAATTCATAATATCAAAATTCTGTTATGTTTGTTGACATAAATTCATCCCAGACAGCAAAAATTAGGAATGTGGGTTTGTGTGTGTGCCTAAAGAATGGTGTTTGTTAACATTTCTGTTCATGTTTCTGCCCTTCCTGTTTCCACAGGTGAACAACACGTATGTTCCTCCTGACGACAAGTGTGTGCAGTACACCTGTGACAATGTCAACGGACATCTTATCACCAAGGAGACGAAGACCTCTTGTCCACCGTACAACCCTCTGGACTGTGAACCTGTAAGTTTACTATTTACAGTGCAACAGTAAAACCTGCCTAAACTAATGTCAACCACGTGACCTGTTGCGTCCTGCAGGGCACTGAGACAACAGACAAAAATGGTTGCTGCAAGTCCTGTAAGTTGAGCACCGTCGCAGGTTTTCGTTGACGACCTGTGTGTTTGTAGTGCCGCCGTTAACGCCTGAATGGTGCTGTGTTCCAGGCAACGTGCGGAGCGTCTGCGAGGTCCGCATCGAGGAAACGGTCATTGAGTCCAACGGCTGTAACAGCTCACAAGCTTTGAACCTGACGTACTGCGCCGGACACTGTGGAAGCTCATCCAGGTGAGTACACTTTAATCTGTGTCGCTACATCAGGCCTGGAAGATTATAAAAGTTCACCAGAGTTGAATCCAAACCAACTGCTCCTTGCGTTGGGCGTATTAGTCCACATATACCAGGCTTTTCTATTTGCACCCTAGTTTTCAAAGACATTCAAATTACTCGATTTCTGCAGAAAATCTTCGTCCATTAGATCCCCGACTCCAATAAAATTCAAAAGCTATGACGGGTCATTGGTTAGTTTCATCAGGCAAGTGCAGCAAGACCCAGTTTCACCGATACTTCTGCAACACCAAGGAAAATACAGGAAAATGTCTTTCAATTCATATTCTAATCTGCTGTCGGTTATATTTCCCCATTTTATCATCATCAACTCTTAAGACAAAAACAAACGTATGAAAAAATAAACACAACTTTCTCTAATTATCTCTGAATTTTAGATTGCTTAGGAGATGAAAATGTCCTTTAAGCTCCTGTTGAATAAGCGGTTTCCTCTTGCTCTGCTCAGATATTCCTCAGCGGCGAACAAGATTATGCACAATTGCGAGTGTTGCCAAGAGACCAAAACCAGTCAGAAGGAGGCGGAGCTATCCTGTGCCGACGGTTCCAAGGTGAAGTACGCCTACACTGTGGTGGAGGCCTGCCAGTGCACACCTGCACAATGCGTGGAACCGACCCCGAAAGCACAGCGTCGCAGGAGGCGTTGATCTACTATTATGAACATATACACAACCATATGCACAACCTATCACTCTTTACCAGTTAAACATAAAGTCCAGAATAACTCACAACACACTTTCCTTCATTGTGCAAATCAGAATTTCTTGGATGATAATTATTAAATATGTATTTCTGCAACATCAACCCTTGCTCTGTGCACTATGTCGGGGACGGAGACATTTCCTCCACTTGATTATGGTCTTCACTTTATTCCATATTATATTTAATTCAATTCAATTCAGATTATTTTATATAGCGCCTTGTACAATAAAAATTGTCTGTAGGTGCTTTACAGAGGCAGAAACCCAGAGCCAGAACCCCCAGGTAAGCAAGTGGCAAGGAAAAACTCCCTTTTAACAGGGAGAAACCTTGAGCAGGACCAGGCTTGCAAAGAGGAGCCATCCTGCTGGAAGCTGGCTGGGTAAAGGAGGAGAAGAGGGAGACAGGACAGAGAGAATAAGAGAGAGAGAGAAACAAATATGCAAACATACCAAACATAACACGGCAGAGGCAGGTTGTAAAAAAAAAAAAAAGGGGAACAGCATGGGCAGGTGCTGACAGTGGCCAAATTCTTTTTGTGCCCACCTGGCTGATACCTTCAACGAGATCGTTCCGATGATTTTTTTTCGAAGATGCAACCGAGCAAAAGCCGGGAAAATCCTCCTGATGAGCTGAGCTTTGCCTGTGATGGATCAGCCACTTGTGATAATGGCAGGTTCGCTTCCATTTAACATGGGTTTGAATCAGCCAGTTAGGACGTTATTATTTTAGTTCTTTATTTCTGCCCCTAAAAGATTTGTTTTTTGAATTGAATTGTTGACAGTATAGGTCACATTAAAGGTGGAAAAAATGCCGACATTTTCACAGGATTATGTAAACCTTTCATATCTCCTCATATCCAAAAGTACGAGTGACATTTTCCAATTCCAAGCACGTGACAGAAATATTCATCTCAATGCGCACAGACAAGGGAAGTTGTGAAGATGTTTCTATTCGCCACCCATACTTGATAGCATTGTAATATAAAACAATTTACAAATCGAATAATGAATATTTAAAACCAAAGTGTCTGGGCTTTCATATGTGCTGCAATACTGAAACAATACATTAACAATCACTTAATATACTTTAAATTCTATTTAGGGATCACAAGTTAAAAAAAAAAGGTCAGATAATATAGAATCTCTTTAAAGACTTTGGTAGACATCTTAAAAATAACAACTTTCAATGGCAGTTTACAGGGTAGGAAGGCTGAAACATCAGACCGAAAGCTCTGCAGCGCTTACACCCAGCTATGGCAAGAGAATGAACTCCAGCTTTTGTATTTTTCATGCAAATTCTGAACTGACTGGTGGCCCTGTTGTAGAGGCAAGAACAACACTGAAAGCTTAATGATGAAAGATTTAAAATGCACAGCCCAACTCTGAAAAGAGCAGGCTGTTTGCAGTGGACTGGATGGTTCTGGTCTCTCCTCAGACACTACTTTGACTTGCTCAAGTGTGCAACCATCAAAGTTTGCATCAAATCTCATTCCGATTAAACAAACAGCATCTTTATAACATTTTAGCGCCTTTCACCTGCATCTTCACAGGCTCAAACTAGGTTGACTGTGACTGCACCACAACCCTGGTTATTTAGAATTCTCATTACAACATAGATTCTACTATATATAATTTAATATAACAACGATTTATACAAATTTGATCTTGAAGTGAACATTTTACAGCTACATATGAAAGAGATGCAGGTGAAGATAGAGAGGTTCTCTACGCCCTGGAGGAGGACTGGAGGAGGACTGGATGTGACTGCGTCTCAACCGATTTAAGTGGAACCCCGGGCAGACCAGTGTAAGGCTAGGTGTGCATAAATAATCTGTATGATAAGATTTACAATATGCAGTGGGCCACACACACCCACAAACATAAACCATTGCCAATTCAAAAAACAATAAAAAAAAAATCATTCACAATGATTATTTTGAAAATGATTGAGTTCAGATCAATACAGGAAGAAGAAATAATTCTAGCGATGACTGCATTCTGGGAGGACTCTAAGTGCACGTTTACAGACGGGGTAATCTGTCACTCCACGGGAACACAAGGCCATTTATACATGTATGCGTTTGCGTGCAAGACTATTTCCGCTGTGAGTGTAGGTCCTGCGGTTAGAGCTCCTCAGCCATCTGCAGCAGGGAGTTAATGGCAGCATCCTTGTTTCCCCGCTGTGCATCCAGCACCGTACGGACCACTTCCTTGTCAAGGTTGGGGAACATGTCCTGCAAAGCTTTCAGGTCCTCCTCACTGCACACTGTCTCCTGGTCTCCAGCAGGGGGCATGCTGGCTGGCATTGACATGGGCACCATGCCCTGGTTATAGACCGCAGGAACTCCTGATAACAACACACACACACGCACCTTTAAATTCAAAAACACTGATTTTCAAAGTTGTGTACCTAAACTCAGTGGATTTTTAGATGAAATTAAATTGACAGTATCTATATTAGTTGTTTTTTTCTGGAGCAACATGCATTTTCACTGATTAGCTTGACAACCAATATTAGCCAAAATTCAACAGCTGTACGGTTGAAGAAAAAAAAAAAAAAAAGGGAGAAAACTGACCTGAAATGGGCACATATCCTACTCCTTGCTGATACACAGAAGGCATCAGGACAACTGGCTGAGTCATTATGCCGGCTGGTAAAGACTGAACAAAGACAGACACAGGGACACATGAAGGTGTTTGACACTGGCAGAGTTCAGCAAAGCACTGCGCCAAAAGATTCCCAGCTATGAACACTTCAGGGGCAAGCTTGAGTCCAAATAACATGCTATTTAAATAATATACCGTATTTTTCGGACTGTAAGTCGCTCCGGAGCATAAGTCACATCAGTCAAAAAATGCATCACGAAGGAGTAAAAAAAACATATATAAGTCACACTGGACTATAAGTCACTTTTTTTTTTTTTTGGAAACGTATTTTACAAAATCTAAGACCAAGAACAGACATTTCATCCAGAAAGGCAAGTTCTAATAATAACAGAATATAGAACAACAGGCTGAACAGGCGTCAGGTGTGATAACACATCAAAGAACATATGTGGGCGGCTGAAAAGGCAGAATTAACATAACAAGCTCGACTCCAACTAGCTAGTTGCTGGTTAGCAAGGTTATCAAAATCTCCATCTCATTCCACATCACTGAAAACATTGAATTCTTCATCCTCGGTGAAGAGGATTTTCTTTTGGGGGCATTTGTGTTCAGTCTTTCTCAGTTGTCTTTAAGTTAATGTTTCAATTAATTTTCAGTGGTACAGGAGTAGCACATACCGGTAGTTGTCACAAGTCTAGAGCGCCCTCTGGCGGCTGCAGGTAATATTTACTCATTGGTCATGTCGGTCAAAGTGAATTAACATTAAAGAACATTTGAAATTATATATTTTAATATATATACGTCGCACCTGAGTATAAGTTGCAGGACCAGCCAAACTATGAAAGAAAGTGCGACTTATAGTCCGGAAAATACGGTAATAACAGTGTCGAGTGTCCATCTATACATGCGACACTGTTTCCAGTAATACTTTACAGTGATACAGTAGTGCATAAACAAGCATGCTATTCTGAGTTCTTGAGTGATTTCTCTGTGTGAATAATTTAGGTCTGTTTGACAGAGACTCGTAAATGTACTCACAGCAAAAGACATGACCAGGTTGATCATGCCCTCCTTGTCATCCCCCTGCCTACCGCTGAGGCTGAACCATTCGTCCACAACTGTGCCCTCTCTCAGATTTTCAGGAATGGTAACATGAGTCCAGGCTATTCTGTCGTCCATGGAGAACGCCCTCTGAGCAGCACATCGAGAAGGGGGGAAAAGCAAAATGAAAACAGAAACATGTAAACAAACATCAGGTGATGACCAACACACAAGATCATCAAATAACACGAGGACTCAGGCAAAGGGTTTTGTAAAAGTGATAAAAAAAAAAAACAAAACAAAAGAAACACGCCAATGAGCATCACTTCCTGGGCATGTCGCTGGATCTCCTACCTCCATCCAGAACCCTCTCCATGGCCCTGCCTGGATCCTGCTGCTTCTGTCCAATGTTCTCTCTATCCTCCCTGTCTCTGCTCTTCCCCTCCCCTTTTTCTCTCTAGCTCCACCTCTCCTGTCTCTCTCACCATCTCCCTGCCTCTCCTCCCCTCTCCCTCCCAGGGGTGGCAGCGGATGGCCGCCGACACCGAGTCTGGTTCTGCTCGAGGTTTCTGCCTGTTAAAGGAAAGTTTTTCCTCACCACTGTCGCCAATACCAGTGGCTTACTCAGTGTGGAGTTTTGCCCTGGGAGATGTTTCTCTTTTTTTTGAATGTGTAAAGTGTCTTGAGATAACTTTGTTATGAATTGGCACCTTAAATAAAATTGAATTGAGTCAGCTAACTGAACATGTCAACAGTTTAGCTAATTCATAATTTTGTGGCCTCTATGAGCTTCTCACCTCATCAAAGATCTCCAGGTAGAAGGAGTCCACTCCAGGAGGAACTGTGCACTGGATCACCTTGTTCCAGCGTGGGTTCTTGGCTCCATTGTGAGCAGTTGGTGTCTCATATACTGCATAGCCAAGTCTGATCCGGCAGTATGGATCCATTCGAGTCATTCCATAATTCTTGGCCAGCTTTGCCTGTGCAGAATAACAGGTAGGAAGATACATTTATTTGGCTACAGTCCCACCTTTGACTTGAGCCGCATTTCGTGGCATTTCTATTAGTGTCGACAGTTTCAGATTGTGAGTGAGGAGGGTGCACAATTTTCAGAAGGGCTCATTGGTGAGAATAATCAGGTTAGTAAACTGCCCTGGAGCCTTAAACGATCACAGCATCCTAATAATATTATTTATATCATACAGTACTTGTCAAAACTTTTACCTATTACCACATTCCAGGCATGTGGACTTTCAGGCACCGTTACACAGTACAGGACAGTAAACAAGATTATCTTATCTGCAACAAAACTCCAAAAGCATTTCAGTGACATGAAAAGCCGAGCCAATAATAATGACATTTTCCTGACCCTAATTCCATTATCCTTTGTGGCACATAGCTTGGTAGAGATGAGCGGTCTTTACCTGAACCACAGTAATACTAAGTCGTCCCACAGTTCCCAGTGAACCTCCATATTGGAGCTGTCTGGCTGCCTGCGCGTCCAAATGGACCTGCTGCTGCTGCTGTGTGGGGGTGATTCGCAGGAAGTCCTGGGGTAGTTCCCCAATATACACCTGAAAACACACACATACACAGACTGACGATGCAACTTCATGGGCAGAACAGTAATAGAACATTTTTGGCATCAGATCATATTATTTTACTTTTCATGTACATAGTTTGACTTAGTGTACAAGTTATGGTTTTAGTTTATGTATATGAAATTCTGATTCCTCTTTTTTAATGTATCTGATAATATCTCTCATTGACTCGTGAATTTAATTTCTCAGCAATTGCTGATGTGATCAACAGATGGTGGAATTACTGTTGTAGCCACCATCTTCCTCGTTATTATAATCCGGTTAACCTTTACCTGTTAATTAAAATAAACCTAGAGGAAACGACAGTATAAGTGTTATATTTTACGAGTTCAACTTCGCTGTTGTTTTACAGGCATCTCCAGTATTTCCATGGACGGTAGAGGAATATTCTCACAGATAAAAACACTATATTATCCAGTGACGACTCGTCCTTAGCTAGCAGGGTGTTGCTGCTTCACGCTAAAGTTGCACAGACAGCAGCTGACAGCACAGTTCTGCCGCCGTCATGACGGATTTTCCAGACATTAACACCGTACCTGTCCCCGCTGTGTGCTGATGGTGGTCGCCATTCTGTCTCTGCTGGAGATTTTCAGCTGTTTCCTCGAGTCAACGCAGTTTACCAAATTCACAATTTGACGATATACGACCTAGTGGATAATAGCGAGATTACATCTGACCCGGAAGTGATCTTCATCGATGACGTTCGCGGAAATCCAACAATTTGCCATAGTAACTACTGATAAACAATAACAATAACACTAATAACAACTAGAAAAGCATTCAGAGAGCACAGACCTCCGGCAAGCATGACTTGGAGACAGAGATATGAGTTGCCTTTCTTTAATGAAGGTTTTTCAACTTGAAAATAAGTAGTACAGTAGTACGTGTAGTAGTAGTAGTAATAATACAAAGTTACATAACATAGTTGGTTGTTTTATGAGCAAAGCCGCTTGGCCTTACATCTTGAGAAGATCAAATGTCAAAGTCTGTCCGGAATCTGGAACATTACTAAAATTTTATCTGCTCGGTCCATTTTGAAATGTTGAAAATGTTATTAAACTGCAAAAGTTTAATAATTATTTTAAGAGTTATTTTACTAACAGAAAATGCCAGCTGTCACATGAGCTCCTTGTGTGGAGGTAATAATAATAATAACAATAATAATAATAATAATAATAATATTAATAAGGGGTAAGTAAGTTTAGCATTCATTAAAATGTTCAGATAGACACAGATGTTTATTTTCAACATAATTTATTATATTATCGACAGATGCATTAGGGATCACAACACATGACAAACTTCTAAACTATCTGAACAATCAGATTCTGTCACTAAATACATTACTAGATAACAAAAAAAATAAAATAGGATAGTAGAAGAGGTCACAGAGTATAGTATTATTTCTGCATGAGGCAAGGCGTGTCCTGACTTGTTCTGGTGGCGATATTGGACATTAACCAGGAGGGTTTATTTACAGCCACCCTTAAATGTCCATCTTGAGGCCATTTGAACTCTGAGGGAAAGCCCACCACCTGTTGGTGATCTTCTGGGTCAATGATCTCAGGCTGCTGCGCTTAATGAAGCCTGAAGCCATAACGGTAGGTGGGAGGTATCTTGCTGGGCAGATGATCCACATGGGACACTGAGGTGGAGCTTTTATCTATTGTGTCCCTTGAGGATCTTCAAAATGCCTGGATGGACAAGGCAAACAAGTTGAAGGCGCTGGCATCACCCATTTTGAGAGAAGGAGCACGAAGTATGAAGGAGTATGGCGCTTAGCTAACTCTGAAGTTCACGTACTTTTCTTGTAGAGCCTGCAGTGCCCTTGTATATGGTGCTGGATCATACATAAATGCCTTGGCAAGTTGCAGTGCACTTGGAAACTTGATCTGCCCAAGCAGCACTTGATATTAGTATTGTTCACTGAGGCAGAGGTTGCTTCCCAACATGTCCAGTGCAAGCTTAAACAGAGCAAAGTCCCTCTCCCGACCACTCTCAAACACTGGCAGGGAAGGTTGAGGGATTGCTTGGGCTGATTGGCCACAGTTGCTAGCAGGTTGGTACACCACTGAAGACCTCATTGGTTTGGTAGGGGGCGGCTTAGGGCGCCAGTTGTTGCCACTGGACCACTAGGGAGTAGTGACCCATGGGGCAATGCCACTTGAGGTGTTGCATAGGCCAGAGGTGCTGAGGTGATAACCTGTGCTGATGGGTGTTGCACAGAAAGTATTAACGCTGGGGCATGCAGCAGTCCCACAGACTCAGGTGCCATGGGTACTGGACCCTGGAGCAGCTGAGGTGTGTAGAAGGTTCAATTCAATTCAATTCAGTTATATTTATATAGCGCCTTTGACAATAATAATGGTCTGTAGGTGCTTTACAGAGGCAGAAACCCAGAGCCTGAACCCCCAGGTAAGCACAGGAACAAGGAAAAACTCTCTTTTAACAGGAAGAAACCTTGAACAGGACCAGGCTCACAAGGAGGAACCATCCTGCTGAAAGCTGGTTTAAGAAAAGGGAGACAGGACAGAGAATAAAAGAGAGAAAGAAACAAACAAATGTGTGTACACAAGCTTTCTCTTACGGAGGAAGAAGAGCTGGTGTTCTTCTGTTTTTGTGATGACCTCAGTCTAATAAGTCCAGGTCAGATCCTCAGTGATGTGAACTCTTTGTTATACAGACAGACAGTTTTGGACTTCTTGGGGACACAGATGGTGGGTTTTCTCAGACACGTTGGGACTGTTTCAGTGATGTGTTGACGTCAGGTGGCAGACTTGTGTAGGTTGACCTTTTATAAAGTCCTCCACAGGTCTGCTCTGTTATAGGCAGTGCGCAGGGATTCTGGGCCTGCAGTGATGGGTCTCAGCCCTCTCAAACCGTGTGGTTCATCTGGAGTGATGAGAACTCCAACTTTGTACCAGTCAGTTATACCTAGTAGAGTGTAATCTATATTTATCTAATCATCTTTTTTTTTAATTGACGGACAAATATTCCTTATCATTCAGTAAATTACCTTTTATTTAAGAAAACAAAAATAGACCACTGGCTAATCCAAGAACAACTGTGCCAGCTCCTAGATTAATATTCCACAAATACACGCGATACTCCTTATAAACATCATTTGTCTCACTAGCCAATTCTTGCTTTCACAAACAGACAAACTAATCTCAATAAAACAAGAAAATTTTGATTGTGCAAAATATTTGGCACCATTTTATTCAGCAGTAACATAACACAAACTAGATCACATTTTTGCCAGAATTTTCAGTGCAGATATTGAAAAAAAAAATAAAATAAAAACATGCATACTAAATATACTTTAACAAAGGTCTCTGTGCCCGATTCTCCACAAACAACCAAAGAGCAGAAAAACATCCTGTGCCAGTGGTGGGCAGCCATGAGGATTAAAAAAAAAAAAAACAAAACTCATTTTTACACAAAACGGTTCCCTCGAACAAACATAACTCCAATCGTTATGAGAAACCCCTTTAACAATAGCCAAGAATTTTTGTCCAACAACGTGAAGCAGACACACACAGACACACTAAAAACAGAAGATGGGGCACTGGGATGACTGCTGCATTACGAGACCAACAGTAACTGTAAGGTCAGGAACGGGTTGTGATAAAAAGGAAATATCTAGTGGTTCTCTGGCCTAGAAAAATATATTTCTTTTATTTGGACTAACAGGTGGAACTTTAAAACGCTGTAAGGGGCAGTCTTTCTAGTGCTCCTCTTGTCAGCACAGGTGGCATGGAGAAACAAAATCCTAGTGCTCAATGTCAAACACAAGGTCAGAGGTGAATTTGGAAGCACCAGAGAAGCGCAGAGGAGGACTGGACGATGAACTTTGACGCATCGACATGCTAGGGCAAACAGGAAGAGATCTAGAAAACAAAGATAAAAGAAAAATACCACAAGAAGACAAACCTAGGTTAAAAAACAATGGAACACAGACAGAAAAGAGAAAAGAAGACCAGAATGATCAACACGTGTGAGGGTGTGTGACTGTCGCCTGTACGCTTCAGGGGTATGTGATGTGGTAAAACCAAGAATGGTGGAGGAGACGATGATGTGGTGAATACGGAGACGTTACATCTCCAGAGTGGAACAGCAGCTAAACAGCTACACTAATGACTACAACACTCAGTCGATTATTATGAAAGGAAAATAAATGTCAAATTAAATGTTATACCTAAATTGAGAGCCTACAATCCTCAATACAGCTTGTAATAACGTACTTTGTTGAACGGTTTACTTACAAATTGTGTTTCAGACTGACTTACTGATTTTAAATAAACTCGAAAAACAATAACGTATTAGCAGACTGAAGCCAATCATTCTTATCAAGAGAAGTTTTTTTTTTTAATATAAATAAATGTAAACATGAACAAAGTGTAAGTGTGATGGATTAAACCATTTGTGGTTTGAAGGTTTCTACTTAATTAAAATGAATTGAACCCAATGGCAGCATAACACACACCAACATTTGTGTAAGAAATCCTCTAAAGATGAAAGGTCACCATCTGCAACAGCTGATCTACTTAAATAATTCACGTATATTTAATCTTAGATCAAACTAATACAGGTTGATCAGAAGTTGCTGTATTTACAGAAGTCAATGTTCTCATCAACAACAAAAACTACTAGCTTTAATACTAGCACCAGTGAATATCGAACATTTCACTCCCAGGAAACTTGCACTCACATATCAGCTATAATCTCACCAGCACAGAATTACAGGTAACGAACAGAGAATCCAACGATCACTGCTGACTACGTAGTCCCTGATACATCATTAGGATTTCTGTGCAAACACAGGAGCAAAGTGGTGTACAACATACCAGGAAACCTCCAGCACTGACATAACCTGAATATGGGATATTCTTTTCAAAAGTGAAAATCACTGAAAACTCTACATATAGTTGCTTATTATAGAAAACCTACACCAGAAACTTATGACAGTAAATATGAGATAGTGCCATGGGTACACATTAAAATGGTCTTGAAATTTCTATGTGGATTAAGAAAAGAAATATCATTTATTCAGTTAAGGGCATGTGTAACGCGCTTTTATGGTGTTGTAGCAGCAATAATGCATCCTGCACACACAGACATGCACACACAGCGTCCGTAATGCGACATGTAATATACATCACCAAATGAAACAAGGAGAGGACACACAGAATGAGATTAATTGAGTTGTTGGACTTAACATTAGTTTTCAAAATAATTTCAATTCTGATAAATAATTTAGACAATAAATAGTTCCCCGACACACAGGGGAAGTATAAAACCTATATAAAAATAGAAAAGGTATAATAGTTTTAATATACATCTCCACAATTGTCTTGCTTGCTACTTAATAAAAACATTCTTGTGAATCTAAGCAAAAGTTTTGTCTAGAGAAATTTGGCATTCATAAGAATTGTCCAATCAGAGAAAAGAGTGACATTGTACTATAGCCCTCTGTAGATTAGCTAGCCAGTAGCTAGCAGGACAGTAGCTGAGCAAAGCTGATTTTGACTCTCTTATAAAAACACCTGGATTCAAGGAAGATGCTAAATTCATAAATGCAGTTATACAAAGTTTTACATCCGCATTAGACACACTCTAGGATCAGAAGAACAAACCTGGGAAGTTAGTTTTTATTGCCACATTAAAAAAATATTGCTATAGCTGACAGCTGGTCACGGTGGCCACATCAGTCAGACCGCCAGTGCAGGAGCGTCGCCAAAACATGCTGTGCTTGACGCAATGATTACATGCAATTCAGACGCAGCTGTGGCTTGGCAATGTCCAGATAAAGGAAAAATACATGAAAAGCAATTGACTGCATGCAAATATTCACATTACACAACAATCAATTCCACCTGGTCTTTGAGGAAAAAGGACCTGTGCACAAACACCCACCAGATGTCATGTGGAATTGACACAAATACCACTAGAGCCAGTTAACAAGTCAGTGTGGTACAAGTGTGGTTGTTACAGGTACTGTTAACCGTTTGTGGACTGCAGCTCCTTGCTGAATCTCTGATGAGCAGAGTTTCTGAAATGCAGGATGATGCCAAACAAATATTATCTGCATGTTTTGGTGAAGCCCCTACTCGAATTCAAAGCAATTCTAGGGTGATATCACACAAATACAGATACCTAACACGGTATTAATGAAAAGAACACACTTTTTAAAAGTGCAAGAAAACCTAGAGTTCGGATTTCTGGCTGCTACTCTGATGTAGCTGCATCTGTTCCAGCTGCTGCCTGCTAGGTGCTAAACAGGAGGTAAAACAGATGATTTTTGGCACCTGACTGCTAACAAATCCCAACAATCAACTCATATGTGAATCATGTACCACAGCAAACCAATAACATTTCAACTTAAATAAAAATACACCTGCTTCTCTTGTTGGTCTAAGATAAAACAAAGTGCATTCACCATAACGTAACAAAGAAAGAATCCAAACTAGCGTTAAAAAAAAAAGAAAGAAACTTTGATTGAGGTTCATGGGTGTCTCTGTGCCTGGACATGTTCCAAAGATCCAGAGCAGCAGCACAGTAGACACTACCCTGTAACAAACACATTTCTCACTGGACCAGTCTTGTTCATTCATCCTTACCTTACCATAACAGCACCCTGCCTAGCTAAGTGTGCCGTCCCCTGGCAGCCTTCAGTAGGGTTTGCTGTCGTTCTTTGAGCGCTTCAGTTGCACCTTGAGCCTCTTCATACCGATCTGGAAGCCGTTCATTGACTGGATGGCAGCCTGTGCTGATACCGGGTTGTCATAGCTCACAAAACCTGAAGAAGAAATATCAATTCTGAGGGAAGGAGCAGATGACAACTCAAAGATTGAACTGACCTTTTATTTTCTTTATTGTTTCTAGCACATCGAGCTGACCATTTAATGATCGGGCATTATGACCACCAAACTAATATTGTCTTTGTGTCTGGGGAACTTGGAGTCTAAGTCAACATTTGAAAGATGTTATTGTGCTCCTCAAACTGTTTCTGAAGCATTTTTACTTTTCAGCAGGGCGTTTTACCCTGCTGGAGGGGGCCACAGCCACCAGGCAATAGCTTTTCCACGACAATGTGTACATGATCTGCAACAATGTTTAGGTAAGTGATCCGTGTTAAAATAACATCCATACAGATCAAAGGTGGGCAAACTGAGGCCCGGGGGCCACATGTGGCCCGATGAACTACTTAATCCGGCCCGCAGAGCCTCCACAATAATTCCTCCAAAAGCCAAATGAAGAGGGTTGTCAGCTTGATTGGTTAGAAAAAGGTTCAGACCCCCCCTTCACCTAGCATGCTAACATGTCCTCTCAAGAAGGTGGGGCCAAACATCATTTGGAGCTTCATCATCCATCTCTAGCTGGACCAATTTACAGACTCTTCAACATATTTTCTCAGTCAATAGATGCATAGAGCTTTCTTCTATCAGCAGCACTTAAAAATCCACTGAAATCAATTTATATTCAGAGGGAGAGTTCATTTGTACAAACTTTGTGATGTTATAACGTGTAAAACTGGGTTCAATTAAATATAAATGTAAGTGTGTGAATATTAAATCCAATTAAATACACTGTGTCTGACCTAAAGAACGCACTCGGAAAATGTATCGTTGTGGGTGCAAAACAGTCAAACTACTCCAAATGTCACTGAACTCAGAGCAAGCTACCCGTTATAAAGGCACTTTAACTATTCAACTAAATATTTAACACTTTATCTCTACAGGATTAAAGAGCAATTTTTCTCAGGTAGTTACACAGAAAATACTTGATTTTCCATGAGAAAATCAATTCTTTAATTTAGGAAAACTCACCAAAACACTTGCTGAGATTTGTCTGTTTGTCAATGAAGACTTTAGCAGAGATGACATTTCCAAAGGGCATAAACATCTGGAGCAGGTCCTGGTCTCCAAACTCCTGGGGTAGGTGGTAGATGAACAAATTGGCACCTTCAGGACCTGCAAATCAATTTGTCATTGATGACCTTGCACATTAAACGCTGACGTTTTTACACTATTTATCACGTTCTTCAAAATGTGGTCATGATGATGATGGTCAAGATTATCTACATGGAAGCATCTTTTTCCAGTGTGTGTCATTTTCACATTTTCTTTTCCAACTACAGGAACAAACATGGGAATCAATAACAAAAATGAAAGTAAACATGAGGTTTTTGTGATGAACTTGAGCTTGTTTTCGGGTGAAGCTGAGATCAGAGGCCAAGTCAGAGAGGAGGTGATGAAGCTTACCAGCACTGCGACTGTCACTGGCTGATGCGGCAGATTTAAAACAAGACACAATCCTTAGCACGAAACCAAAGCAATGCATTCAGAGCCAACACAACATGCCCTCAAGTGTACATTACTGTTCTGTTCTGCCAAATACTGAACTCCCAGCACCGAAAATGGTATCCCACAGCCCAGGAGGAATAGTCTACGTTTACTGTAGTTGATTTACAAAAACGGTTCTCTGGCTACGGTTACAGGTGTTTATTCACAGTGATCAAACTGTGTTTAATAGAGCATAGATCTGACCTTCTTTTTGGCTGCCTGCTGCTGAGATGCTCTGTTGGGACAGCAGGCTCTGGTTGTACAGGTTGGGGAGTGCAGCAGCAGCATACTGCTGGATGCCTGAGTAGGCCTGACTGAGTGCCTCCATCGTGTTCCCTGACCCGTTTGAAAGGCCCCCAGAGCCAAGACTGCCATTTAACGCTGCCATGCCTGCAACACAAGAGAGTATAAAACAAAGTGGTTTAGGCCTACTGACTCAGTCAGGGCTGCTGAGACTACTTTTTATCCCTGTGAAGCATTTTGTGACCGCTGTCTGTGAAAAGTGCTATATGAATAAAGTTTACTTACTTACTTATTGATTTAACTCTCATTCAGTACCGTTTATAAAAAAAAAAAAATCCAGAAAGTGTGTTTTACATTTTGATAATTAAGGAACTGTGGTAAAGTGCTCACAGCAAGTGTCTGACAGTTAATTCAGGTGCAACATACTTGCCAGTGAGCCCATGTTCAGTCCGGCACTAGACCCAGCAGCCAGGGACTGCAAGGCCCCCAGCGAGGCCATGGGGTTGACTGAGGAATTGCTGCCAGAGGTTGGAGACGAGCCTGATCAGAGAACATTTCAATAAACAAAACTGGAAAATGCGGACTGAAAGACTTCAGTAATGCAGTGTTGGACTCTTACCTGAGCTTGTTAGTGCACTAAGGGGGCTACTCGATGTTGTCATAGCGCCTGTAGCTGTGGCCTGTGTGGCAGTTGCTGCTGCCGCTAAGGCAGCCAGGTTCTGCATTGGATTTAGACCTAACACACACACACACACACACACACAGTGAGAATAAAAATGTTGTGTTTCTCCACTCAGTTTTACCAGCAGCATATTTGAGTGTGGAACGTGCCTGTGCGTACCTGAAACAGGGTGCAGGTTGTTCAGAGCGTTCCCAGAAGAGGCCGAGTGCTGCAGCAGCTGGAGATAGAGCTAACACCACGGAAAAACATGAGAAACGTCACGTTGCCACGGGAGCAGAGTGGCGGAAGTGCTTTGTCAGAGCCTGATAATTAAAATGCTTCCATGAACAAACACTCACCGCTAGGTACTGAGGGCCCAGGCTGTTAAGACCAGTGAGATTTCCCCATATGGAAGCTGCACTGAGCTGCTGCATCTGCTGCTGCAGCTGCTGGACCATGCGCTTCTGCTCCTTGTCCTTCTGAGTGTCTGCAAACTTCACCACAATAGGCGACGAACATCCCTTAACACAGAAACCATCATCTTTAGTGTTATTTTATTGTGAAGTAACAACTAAGAAACAGTCAGTCCATCAAGCTGAGGTTTACCTCCATGGTCTGGGACTGGTGCATGGACTTAATGGCTGACTGGGCCATTTGTCTAGCTGTAAAAGTCACAAATGCACAACCTGAAAAGAAGAGAAGGCAACATAACGAGATGGACCGCCGCATTGCAGTGAAAAAGTGGGTGCTAAAGCGTGCAGGTGTCTACCTTACCACGACTGAGTCCATCTGGGCCTCGAAGTATCCGGCACTCCTCTATCTGTCCATATGGTGAGAACATAAGTCGGATGTCGTTCTCATTACATTTCTTAGAGATCATTCCAATAAACAGCTTCCTGTCTTCCACTGCTGTATTAAGCACAACGCAACATCAAACACAGCTGCTCTGAGCCGAGTTACAGAGAAACACAACATTAAACATGCACATGTGTTTATTATGTCAGCGGAAAGACGGGTATTTGCCAACACATCAGCTGGGAGTTAGTTCACCATATACAAGTACTGTTCATTCATCACCTCAACCATTAGTTACAACATCTGACAATAAATAATCATCTAATACATAATAAAATTCAAAAGGCCAAGCTCCTTAAACATACACAATTTTAACGATGAAAAAAAGTTCTATAATTATAAAGAACTATTCTTACCATTGTTTTTCTCGCTGTCAGCTGGCTTCATCTGTATTGGATGGTGCATCTGGAACAAACAGCACATTTCTAACACCAGATTATACAACGCTGTTGCTCAGCAGCATCCTTGTCTAGAAATGTTGAAATAGAAAAATAACCTGACGCGTAGAAACGCAGACAAAGTAACTATCGATTGTATCCTCCTCCATAAAGAAATAACATTTGTAAAATATATGGTTTGCTTTTGTGCTACGTGCATAAATTAAAACAAAGAAAACCAGAGAACTTCCGTAAAAGCGTGACCTTGTTCTTTAACAGAATATATTCCAAGTGTTCTTTCAAAACAAAAGTACTAATTAGAAACATCCTTAATTTTTCACAAAGAAGTACACAGGAGTTTGTGGAACCTGTTGAACCTCAGCAGAGCTCTAGGTCACTTGGAAAATGTATTTTTAAAAAATTATCTATTCCGTCTGAATTCAAATGTGTAAGAGAATTTATTTTCATGGAATCGGCTTGAATGTTTAAGGTATTGTGACACCAAACCTCAGAAGCATCAGCAGTTACAACAGCAGAAAAACCAGCTGACTGCTGAACTCTGCATTAAATCTGGTCTGACAGTGAAAGAGCATTTTGATCGGCTTTCATTTGGACTTAAACTGGATTTATGGTAAATTTTACAACAAAGCTGCAAAGAGTGGTCGTCCAATAAACTCCCACATGAATCAGTATGTGCAGAGAGACTGGGTCAATAAAAACAGCACCTACCCCTGGCAGAATCTTCATGTTGTGCAGAGCATTTTGTGCCTCCAAGGCTGATTTGCGAGTGTAGTAAGTAACGAAACAGCAACCTACCACAGAAATAATACACACGGTATCAGTGTTACTGCTCTAGCTCTTAAACATAACGCTTGAACGCTGGGCTTTGGGTACAAGATGATAAATACTATGAAATTAATATTATTCACACTTTTATTGTGAATGAGCAAAATATTTTTATGGTTATTACGAACTGACCTTTGCTCTGTGGCGGATTCTGGCTGCGATCTCTCAAAACGTTGATCTCGTACACTACTCCATACGGCTCGAAAAGCTCACGAAGCTGTTCTTCGGACCAGGACCGAGGAATCTGCCCCACAAACATCTTTATGGCATCAACATCTGGTTGATCGGGGTGGTCCAAAGACCCATTCATCTTCTTTCCACTAAGAAAAAAAAATCACATCTTCGGAAGTCAAGAGAAGCACTTAGTCCAATAATGGACAGACACATTGGTTCTATTAAATAATACAACACATGTAACATTGTTAACAGTGCAACCATGTTTACTACAACAGGAAGAATCTGGAGATTTCATTTATGTCGAAGAAGGTTCATCTGAAGGTTGGAAAGAAGCACATCCCCCACCAGGATCTAACGTATCTGGGGTTGTACGTGTTAAACTGGACCAGCAATGAAGCGAGCGCACTCTGATTTACTGAAGGATTTTATGGTACTCAGGTTGCAATGTTAATTTGTCAAGATGTGTTCATGTTAAAGAGTTTTATTTAACACTGAATATGGTGCAGCAAGGAGAAGACACAACGGACAAACGCCTGCTAATGGACAGACGCTCACTGCTGTGAGGACTGGGGCCCCGACTGGATTCCAGAACAATATTTACTGACATGAAACAGTTTCATCATACAACTCAAACCAAAAATCAAAATAGACAAGCAAGAAAAAAATTATATATCTGACAGCCTGGCATGGCTTGGAAAATGTGGGAGGTCAAAATGGTTCGTTCTGATTTAATGTCTCTTTCACAACCATAATACTGTTGATGTCACAAGTTGACATAAGAAAGATTTAACTGCACTGGAAATTTTCTGCTTAAAACTCATAACGACACAAGAACCTGAACCTTTGACGCGCTTCGTCCAAGTGGAGAAGGACTGAAGCGGATACAGTCAACACCAGAAGAGTGCTAATAGGATTTATGCTTACTTAAGTATGCAAGGTTTTTTTTTTTTTTAAGTAGCAGGAGACGCAGAAATAATTTACAAGCTGATCCATTTGACAAGCTCTTTATAGTATGTGCTTGTCCTACTGGGCCAGCTCAGAATCAGCAAAATTGCTGGAACCGCGACCCAGACCAAGACAAGCATACAAAGACAAAACCCACAATCCAACACAGACCTGAAATCTCTCGCTTTTTCAGCTAGATTTGCATCGGAATGGAGTCCAAACTTCAAGGATCTGCCCATTCAGGTTCTATTATCAAACATTGCTAGAAGGTATTTGGTGTTGGTTTCATATAACAATCATCGTTATGAGTTCCAGCTCGAAATACTGACAGAATTTCGTAAATAACGTGAGACGCAACAGGCCACATACTGTCAACTTATTACTGTTTGCTGTAAAGTAGGCATTTTCAGCTATTAAACACTTGTTGCTATGACGACAATCATCGTAGCGTAATAGTCAGTGAAGAGAGACGGATCAGTCTCCAGCATCACCGCAGAAAACAAAGGACTGGACAGAACCAACTGCGTCTGCCAAGCATGAAAGTTCCTTCCTTCCATACTTTTCTAGAATCTGTAGCGGTCCCGTTGCATTAATATGGATTTTAATTATTTTCTTCATAAAAGCAAACGACTGTCGAGGCTGCAGAAGATGGGAAAACAGCAACAGGAACAGCTCTCAGGTGAAGCGCTGATGTTACCAGACACACAGTGGGTGTTGTCATCAGCAGCTCATCAGCTGGTCTGGTAGTCACATGTAGCCTCTTCCAGAACGCAACTAAATACCACTACTCTGTTTGGGGAGAAAAATAATGGAAATTCTTTCTAAATAGACTATTGGAAAAGATCCCTGCACAATGGATAAATTCAGAGGCGCAAAAACGAAATACACACTTTACCCCGGGATGCGGTGCATTCCCGTCCGTCCGTCCAGATTTCTGCCGTCCGGGCGTTTCCACCGGATGCGTCTGGACGGACGGAGAACGCCGCAACAATCTAGCACAATCCACCGCGTGACAGACAGGAAGTCGGGTGCCAAGAGAAAATAAAACATCCTGGAAATTGTCAAAATAAAAGCTCCCGTATTTAAAACGATCTTTTTCAACAGTGTGCTGAAAACGAAATCACATACGACCGCGTGATATTACCACTTTGTAGTTTTTGAAACGAGCCACAGAAAAAGACGTTCTTTGTTCCTAGAGGAGTAAAATTTCCCCTTTCTTCGGATTTTGGTGACTCTAGAATGGGTCACCATTCTCACCATTCAATTAATTCTATTAATTTTTCCTAAAATGTGCAATAGATCGATTATTTCTTGTAAATTCTGGTTATTTACGTTATTTAATATCATCGAAGACATGCTGCAAACAATAAGTTAACTTGTGATGTTTCACGCGCCCACATACAAGAGATAAAACCGCACAAGAAAAAGATGATTAATACATGTAATAACATTAAATCGTTCTAAATACGGGACCTTTTATTTTGACAAATTCCCGGATGTTTTATTTTTTTCTTCGCACCCAACTTCCTGTGCCGCACGCGATGACTTGTGCTCGTTTGTTGCGGCGTGCTCCGTCCGTCTGTCCAAAATAGAAGCGATGCGTATTTTTCCGCAGGGTGACGGGAGCCCCCAGCCCTGCCGCGGACGGAGCCGCAGACAGTGGAAACTGATGCATTGACTTGAATGGAATCTAATCAGGACGGACGGACGGACGGAGACGCACCGCATCCGGTGAAAACGGGGGGTTAGTGGAGACGAGACAAGCCGAGTGTTATGGGGCCAGTTCAGAACAAATGTTTCACAAAAGGTCAAATAAAAGCCAAAGACCAGTAATTTGTAAACCGACTTAAGTCAGCATACAGGCAGAGGAGTTAACCCTTATTATTTTCTGACAAAAATATATTCAGCCATCATCTTTTATCAATAAAAATGTCTAAAAAAGTATGTTTTCCACTTATCTGCTGCACAAATACAAGTTTATTATATTATCTCTCTCTAATGCACACAGGTGAGACATGCATGCAAACAGAGACGTAATCATTGTGGTTTTATCTATGCCACATTTGTTTAATCTGTTACTGGTTAATACTATGCACATAAATTGCTAAGAACTGAGGTCCCACAACTAAAATCCAAATTTCAATAAATGACAGCAGACAGGCAGCCACCATGAAGCATAAAACACAGCATTAAAATAAGCATAAAGTGGACACCAATTACAGCTCTGTGCTCAGTTTAAACACATCTAGGTGTATAATGGCTCAAATGTACATAGTGTGAACAAAACACACAGATCTATTTTTGCATTTTTGGAGGAACTGAGCGTCGTCAGCAATCAAGGAATGAGGAAGTGGCATTCGTATAATACTGACAAATTACAACATATATAAGACACATATAAGAGCACTTGTACGGTAGAGTCACATAAAGATTTCAACCCAAGAATAATCAGACGAGTTACTTACACAGGACTAGAATTCAGTGAACAGTGGTCCACCATCATCTCAGGAAGGAAATCCAGTTTGAAAGAAGCCATTTTGACAAAATTGTCCTTATTCTCCTTCAAGTAAATGAGGTTAAATTGACAACTTGATCAGAGCGTGGACGTAAACTCCAGGGTGCACACTTCTAAAGTCCTTGGCGCGTGGAAAAATAAGGCACCAACAGAGGATAAACAAAAGAGCGAAACTGTGTGCCGCAAGAAAGTGACCCACATGGAAACCCCATCCACTGGAGCCCAAAACACAGCAAACAAAGCCTGGCAGAGGAACTAGGTGCTGCTTTAGAGGCTAGAGGAGCACAAGTGACAGACACAACGTGACAGGTCTTCAGGCTTTCCAGGTTCTGGGACTAGGATGAACCACTGGCATGTAGATGGTAGAGACAGAGAGCTGATGGGATCACCGAGGACAGAGAGAGTCATGGCAAGTTGTGGTCCCACAATCAAAGTGCTGATCATCCATGGCTTTTGTGAACATTTCTCCTAGGCCAGCAGATCTGACTGCAGCGTCAGATAAACAGGGTGTCAGATTGATGGTGATAAGGCCCAGTGGACAGAGGGAATGAAAGACACAGTGAATAGTGCGCTCTGGCCAGTGGCTAATCCCCGGACTAGCCACACCCGGGGATAACAATTAGGTTCCGGCCCAAGGGGGGCTGTGTTTACCCTGTTGTCCTGTGACCTGCACTCATGTGTTTGGTATTTGTGTGTGAAAACAGTGGTATCCAATGTCAAATAACAGAAGTTGGTCTTTGTGCCCTCTACAATGTAACACAACCTTATTATGATATATATATGTGTGTGTGTGTGTGCGTGAGAGGTTTTGTTTGACAGTGTTTACCACAGATGTGCTTTCTCATGACAGGGTTCAAAGGTTCATACAATCACATTAAGCACATGATAAGATTCATGGAGATCAGAAAAGGGCTTCACGACGGCACGTCACTGTGCCATTTCTGAGATTTATAGGAACAAATTAAGTATATATTTGGAGTGATGTCTGCTTCTGGAAGCACATATTTAAGCAAGCGGGATTTCTAAGACATAAAATATTGTTGGTGCCAACAAATGACAGCCTGCAGTCCTGTATGAAGATCAAAGATCTCACGTCTTACAGCCCAGATGTAGAGATGCTCTGCACTGATATTCAGAAACAAAAACCATATTCAACTGGTCTAAACACTATCAGAAAATAGCCTATAGTTTGGCCTAGCTTGACAGATGACCTAGTTGATGTTCATGGGGGGCAAAAATAATTCTTTGTTAGCAAGCCCCTAATGCCTTCAGATAATCAAATCCATATGGGGCCAGAGAATAAGTACATATTTTGGATCTTCTTAAATTGATGACATTATCTTTACCCTTGCATATTTGCAGCCACCGTCTGTCTGCCTGTGCTCGACTTCTCTGTCCAAGTTTTCCGCTTGCAAAGAATTGTGGGATATCACAGCCAGATAAACCTGTCGCTTAAATAAATACTGGTATTTTAGCATAATATGGCTTATTTCTATGAAAATAATTGTTTTTTTTTTCCTGAAATTCCAGCCAGAGCACTGAAGACTGCCAGACACACTGCCAGACTGGCTGTAGGGAACTACTGTGTCAACTTCCGCGTTCACTGACAACATATGCCTGCCCACTTTTCCCAAATATGTAACGCAAATTTAAAAAAATATATATATACAACATTGATTGTATCTACGCTCCTTTCATTGAATGTACAAGCAGTGTTGTCATACTCTTCAAGCTTAACCCAAACATGCACCTTGCTAATGTACGCCAAACCTATTGCCATGACGTAATTTCAACACACATTATTGACAACACCAGCACTCCACGACAGTTTGTCACCAACACATAAAATCAGCTTGAACCAGCAGCCATTCACTGTTACTGACTGTAAGTGGGGAGAAAGTAAAAGTACTCCCATGGCTGACATGAATGTTATGGTAGCTAGCAACAATAGCATGTAGGAACTTAAAATGAACAACTTACCTGTATTTTTATGCAACTGGTAATTTGGCTTGTGCTTAAAACCAGGTGTCGTTTTGGATGACTGCCTGCAATATAATGTAACACACAAAGTACTTCTAGAAGCAAGCTGACGGTTACATTGATGAATAAATTGTGGTCTGTCACTTTAGAGTTAAGCTAGCAGTCAGCGTGTAAAATGGCAGTCCCTCCTCCTGAACCGTTACCACTCCACAGCTGTTACGGTGCGAGGTTGGAACAGGATCGTCAGGCTGCGACACAAGTGATTTTTACCTTGAACATATATTTAAATTAGTGCGTGTAAAAATTTTGAGCGATTTTCATCATCCACAATCTCTGATATTACAGCTCCCAGATCAAGAAGTGAAATGCACATGCGTCCCTGGATAACGAGTATTATGGTACAGTCCTCAGAAACGGAATCATTTTCTAAATAATTTCTTCAATCTCAAGTTAAGATGTATTATTTAATGCAACTACTGTCAATAAAAATAATAATGTGGGTTCAAGGTTTTACAGCTACAGCAGGTTTCTGTCATGAATAAATTGAACTGGGCTTCCAAGTTGTATTCCTACTGTATTCCCATGAATACATTCGCGTAAGTTTATAAATTTAAAATCTTCCTCACATCCTGTGCAAATACATTTTTGTCTTTACTGAGTTACAAAATAAATGGCCTTTAAAGCTGTCATCTTATTTGGTCAGGATCTGTGTCACAACCTAAAAACACCTGTTCTCTGACGTCACTGCATCAAAAAAAAAAATAATTTGGGTGAAGCCTCAAGTCTTTTACAAAAAACTCCAACAACTGGCAAAATTTAAGGCAAATTTAATCACTGAAAATACAGTTTATCACAATGCCTTAATAATAGTACACAATTTTATATTATCGGTATAATTAGAGCAAATGATCTGTCTTAAAACAGACAAATAGATTTTTAAGTGTGCAAGTCAATGCAGAAAGTTGTCGGTATCACAACACCGTGCTGTCTCTCAAGCGATGTGCTTGAATTGCCTTTCTACTGACAAACAGTCCTTCGCCTGTCTGATGCAGGTAGCCATTATAGAAGTCTGCTGCTGTCAGCCTTTTTTTTAAGAGTACGGCCTTGAATCCCACCCAGCCGTCCTGGAACAAACAAACATCAATGTAAAAGTTACAGGAGCATCAGCTGACACATTTTAGAGGGAACATTACAAGAATGTTCTTTTCAGATCTAATTTTCTTGTCTGAGTGTACGTTACTGCCCAATTACATGACATTCAACCATTTATAAAATGTATCTTCGATTGTTTATTTGGCATGTTTTAATAGTATATATTATAAAGGTGTATATATTAGGAATACAGCACCATAAACAACGTAAAGCCAATTTCTGCCATTTATTTCAGGCCTGTTGAATGTTAGTCTCTTGTCATCACCAGAATTTTGTTTATTTTCGTATTTTAAGGTCAGAAGGTACAACTGACAATCCAAATAATGCCCATTTGAACCACAGAATATGTTTCCAAATATTTATAAAAATATATATTTATCACATTTGAAAAAGAAATTAAAAGTCAACAGAGAAAACAGTGGGTCTAGATAATGTGTGTGTGAGTGTGTGTGTGTGTGTGTGTGTGTGTGTGTAAGCAAGACAAACCTTACAGCAAACAGCCAGAGTGTTGGAGTGCTTCTGATAACTTACAGACCCAGGGACTGGTTTCCTCCCATTATCTGCAACATGTGAGTAATTAGGTTTTGGTCATTTAAAGAAAATGTAAGGAAACACTAAACACTAAACATTGGTTAGATACACAATTCCATATCCATGTGTGGTATTTAAAAGACTAAGGAAATTTTAACTAATCTTTAGTCCGAAACACAATAATTAAACAGTAACGGATGTGTCAGTCTGGGTTTGTTAATATGCAAGATGTAAATTACTGTTCATGTTCCAGAGTTTTCCAGTAGTTTTTTTTTGATCTCGCTTCAAATAGCCTGACTGTACAAATTTGATGCCAAGTTAATCATAGTATGACTACATGCTAAGAAGCGAGGAAAAAACACATTTTCTTGACAGCTTTGTGTAATCCTGATCGTCACCAACAGTACAAGGCAAACATACTGTTGATTCAGTAGATCTGATCTGATTTTTTTGTCTTACCAGATAATGAAATATGACATTTTCCTATAAAATCCAGAAGTTTTATTGTTCTTCCCATCCACACAGTCCTCAGCTGCATCTGGGAAGAGACATAAAAATCAGTACTAACAGTTTCCCACAGTTTGAACGCAAAATTTAATACCAGAAATGTTACCCGCGATCCGATGGCACGATACAGACAATCAATTTGGTCGCAAGTCTGTTCTTCCCACACTATCCAGCTCATGGATGTACTGATTTTTGGAGCTATTTGAGGAAATTTAAAAGATGTAAATCAGAAATCACCGACTGACTACCAAAATAAATGAAAATGGGCCACACCACTTTAACCAAAATAAAAAATGGGCAGCTCAGCCCACAATTAAAGTAAACCACATGTTTTGATCTTTGTTATTCTTTCATTCAACTGTTCAAACCTACATACCAAATGTTGCGCCTATTTTACTTTGCTCCTTTTTCTGTGCCAGTTTGTCAGATAGCGTCTTCAACGTTTCCATCAGCTGCAATGAAGAACGCAAACACAAGCGCCTTGTTAGCACCCGACAGGAGATGATTTCCGATTGCACATGTTGCCCAAACTCACCAGATGGGCTCCCTTGAAAGCTAGAGCAGTTCCAAGCTTATCAGCAGTGCACTTTTCAGGGATCTGATGAAGCTCCTGATTTAGAATTGGACCCACATCAAACCTATGACATGAAGGACACTTAATACAAATGTGGGTGTTATGAAATAGATAAGCAATCGGCAATTTTCCTTTGTGTTAACCTGTGAGGACGGATCTGCATGATCGTGACTCCTGTCACAGTGTCACCATTCATGATGGTGTGAAAGATGGGTGCTGGACCACGCCACCTCGGCAGCAAGCTGGGGTGAACGTTCAGTATCCCGCTGGACAGACACACCTTTACCTTACAATGCTTGCACCATAGGATATGAATCCAAAATTAGATCTCTCTGTGTCAGCTGGACTGAAAGGTTTCCTTGAAAACATTTCGCCCTCTCTCCAGAGAGCTTCTTCATAGGATATGAAATTACACTATCATGCTTGGAAAATAAATATAAATGAATTTTAAATATAAATAGCATTTATAAAAGAAATATAAATGCTTAGTTTAGAAATGGTTTGTGTAAACTCCTGACAAATGTTTGTTATTGTGAGAAGGATTAATTCAAAGACTATGACTTTTTAGTGACAGCAACTATCTCTAATATAAGAATGAATGGACTGCCCTGATATACATTACATGTATTCATATAATATGGTAGCAGAACTAGATCCTGGTCCTAGACATTGTTGCTTCCTAACATTTCATAGACACACAAGCAGACTCACTGTGGAAACTTGCTGATAAGACTCTCAGGGAGTAAACAACCAAAGGACACCACCACCCCAACATCAAACCGTCCATCCACATTTTGTGGGGGCCAGCCATGGACTGGCAGGTTGTTCTGTTGGGCAAATCTCTGTACTGGTACATCACCAGACAAAGTAACTACTTCAAGAGACTGAACGATCCCTTCATTGGAGCGCCTACAAACAGGAGGCATGAAGTTCATGTAACATGCACTTAAGATGACGCCTGTGCCATTTTTTTAATGCAAAGTATTATTTGTTATTTGTTAAAGATTTGTACCTGCTGGATGTCAGAAGTTTCAGAGATTCTACAGCGAAATGATCAGAACCAAAGAAGAGAAGTCTCCATGGGGGTCCAAATGAGGACATAAAAAGTCGTCGTGGCCACTCATCAGACCCCTTCCTCCGTAGGCAGCAGACACGACGGTGTTCGAAATGAGCCAGTAGTCGTAGAGAAACTCCGGGTATCTTACAGTTCCACCACATAATAAAAGCTCTCTTCTGCCAGTAATACCATATGTACAGAGATTCAATGTGGACAGTTGCAGTGTGCTCGTTTTAGAAATAACATTAGATTTGCCCTCGATGCTATTTACTTCCGGGTCGTTCTTCTTCGTCTGTGGTGGTTGTTCTGAAGTCAATCACAATAAGCTCACTGTTGCCACCCGCCATTGAGGTGTGTTGCGCATTCAAAAAAGAAAAAACGCAAAAAATAATTATACGAAGTACCATTGCTTTAAAATTCAATAAACGTATGTTTAGGGCAAAACTATATTAGAAAAAAAGCGTTAATTTGTCAGAGTGCGTGCTGCTCTGATACAGAAAGTAATTACAGTCGAATGCTGACACAAAACTATATAAATGTGTGCATTGTGCTCATGTGACGAATGCGTCATCATGGGCTATTGATTTTCACTGATCCACGTTTGTTTTTGTCAAAACATCAGCAGAACAATCATTAAAAAAGACTCACAAATAAAGGGCATAACTCTATATTTAAAAATTAAAAAATGTTAAATATAGAGTTTTTATTTTATTTTAAAATAAAAAATTTAAAAATTTCGAATTTAGGTTGGATGGAAAAAAAATCTCTGAACTATAATTTATTTTATGACATCAAATTAGAACTCATGTACTGAAAAATGGACTTTTAGCTTCAGTGAAGTTTTTATCGTGTTGACTCTAGCATGACTGTGTCAATAATCCAGTCCACTGATTGTTTAAAGACTTCCATTTGTGTCACTTTGTCATTTGTCCAGGCTTTAAACCAAAATATGACAAACTGGGGGTTTGTTCTATTCTTTATAGCATATATAAAATATTTGATTGTATTATGACTTTCCCATTTGGGTGAGGGATTGTTCTGTTGCTGTGATGTTTGGCATTGATAGTTGGGTTGGGAAAGGGAAACATAGGCTTCTGGTAGCAACTACTTTTTTCTATCTATTGTTCATCTCTCGCGCATTCATTTTAAAGGGCAACAAAGTGACCCATACAGGAGACAAATGTGTCATTCTAATCTCTGACTATTATTGAATGATATTGCAATGCTGTAAATAAAAGTGTTTTATTGAGGTGTTTTACAGATACCGGCTGTGGTAAAGGCACACAATTTCTGTAACATGTCCTTCAATACAATAGTAAACTTAAAGCATGATTACTTTTACACAGTTTTCCATTTCAAACAGTACATTTTTCAGTCTGGTTGCTTTGATATTTCACTGGGATGCTCTGGGTTGCTGCTGCTCATCTGAGGTGCGGCTTGTGAATATTCTTCCAGAAAATGCAAGTGGAATTCTTTCAGCTTTTGCAAGAGGATTTTTAGCTTGTCCGGACTTGGAAGGATAGTCATTCTAGGAAACACACATTAAAATCAAATGAATTATTTGGAATTTTACTGAAATGCTAAAAGACAGACAGATATATTTCCATACTCAAGTACCTTTGCACTAGAAAGAAACACAAGTATAAGAGTGAATAAAAGATTGTCACATGGTTGTCAGAAGCTGAAGAGGAAGATATATTTGCCTAAGTACAGCTTTGTCTCCCTCTTGTGGTATTAAATTTTAACTGCAGAAGCTTATGACAACATGAATGATGATGCTGAGCACAAGGTCAATTATAAAAAGAAAAGTGTCACCCAGGAAAAAAGTGATTGTTTCATTAATTCACGTTTTGTGAAAATATATTTCAGATTGGTTAAATCTGAATGTGGTAGAGTCACTGATTTAATAATGGTAAATTACTGTTTAATGTCATTCTTAAAAAGTAAAAAAAATTCTAATGTTGCTTAAGTAAAGTAACATAAGTAATTAAAGTACATGGTAGTGATGTTTCTACATACTACCACTATATGGTTATTAATGCTGAAATGTCCTGGCTTTTTACTGAGAATAACACCCCACAACCAGCAGAAAAATGTATCTGGTGCACCATCTCACAACCAAGCAGATCAGAACAGAAAGCTGCTTTCCACAATTGCATGATTCGTAGACGATAATAAAAACAGACCTGAAATGGTAGGTTCCCTGCCTCTGGCCAAATCCACTTCCGGGAACCACGCAGATGCCGGTTTCCTCCAACAGTTTCAGGCAGTAGAACATGTCAGGGGCCAATGATAGAGACTAAAAAATACATGCAAACGGGATCAGCGTCAGCGTTATGTAGCTATACAGTATTACCATCTTAATGCACCAAGAAACACTGTCACGCTGTTGATGCTAGGTGGGTGAGCTGACATTTTCCTCCCTGTTGGAGATGAAGCGTTCCACACACATTTACATGGACTTAATAAGCCCTTTAATGGTTTCAAGATGGAAAAAATGTCAATAAAAAAAATTAAATGATGCGATGACTGATGCAGTTCTCTTTTTTCTAGTGTTTTACTATATTTCATATAAGAAAAAGTTCATAGACAAAATGTCAACACTGACAATTTCAAGAATTTGTTCAGTTATTTGAATCTAATTTGAATGTCAATGCGCACTAGTCAACAGGGAATTTGGGGATGTGACATTTTTTCAGTGCACTGCTGTGATATGAAGAATAACTTTTATAGAAACACTTCATTAACAAAAGGGAATATTGGAAAACTGAACTGGAAATGGATGATGTCATTTCAATGTTAGATGTGAACGGATAAGACAACACCAGAAAAATACATGACACATGAAACCTGCAGCACACGCGGTAGCAGACCTTGGCTTCTTGAACAGCTTGTGGTGGAATATAGATCTGAGGAAAGGCGTACATGGCCCCTTGGACTGGATTGCACTTGATCCCTGGCACAGAGTTCAGGATTTTCTCCGTCAGACTGGCCTTGTGAGCCAGAGCATCCAGGACCGTGTTCTTCTCCTGCACAACAAAAGGAATATTGCATTCATCCATCCATCCATTCCTCATCCAAACTGATACAAGCCAACAATTTAATAATTCTGGAAAAAATAAAAATATAATTCTTGCCCAAGGTTTTAAAGACGACAGTTGCAGCTCAGTTTTATACTGACTTTGTGCTTCATTTAAATTCTCAGATTTCACTGATCAGGTTGAAATCCTGGACCAATGGAGAGAACTAAAAACTATTGACCCCAGGCTAGACAGTCCAGAGCTCCTCTGCCAGGCCCCCGACGGCTCCAAAGTGGAAGGTGACTGTGCTGGAGGCACCGAAGAAAGATTTGGCATGTGGATTTACCTTACAAGACCCTTCATGCTACTTTCTTTTATTTTAATGTTTTTAACAGCCAACACTCTTGTCCTTTTTCCAAGACTATCTAATCCATCTACACCAGGCCCTGGTTATTGCAGCTTTTTACTGTACACCTCCATTTTACCTATTTTACTTCACATCTGCTGAAATATTTATTTTTTTGTCCTCTTATAACCTCTGTGTTATTGTATTGCTGTCTGACATAGATTTATGAAAGCCTTTGGGCTTTTTTTGTCATGGAGACATTGGTTTGTTGTCCTCAGAAGAAGATATTGAAGATTTGAATGCTGATATTACATTAGCGTACCTTGGTAAACTGAGCATATGAGGGCTCATGCTCTCTGGGGGGGTTTACTATTACGTCCATTGCAGCCTGTCCAGAGACGGGAGGACACAGGCGAACAGACAGCATTTTGAGAAGCTGGGCCTTGACCTGTGGATCCATGTTCAACACCTCCATGTAGCCTCCACGGAAACCGCACCTAAATATGGACAAGAACACAGCAAAGACAATAAGAGATTAGCATCCGTACAACAAGCACATGCACAGCAGGAGGGTGTAATGGCTCTTCCTTTCGGTTTAGGTTCCTTTGTTACAGAAGCACCCTAACAAGCTGCCTGTTTTTAAACAAGCTGCAACAATAAATAAGATTTCAGTTCTTTTTCTACCAACCCAAACTTTATTTTTCTTATCGTTAACTTTATTATTCTTTATTATCCTCTTTGCTTTGATGTTATATTATAAAGAGCAACTGTGGTGTGAAGTGCAGATAAACTGGAGATACTCACTCTCCAGTGTAACCTTTGGAGGTGGAGTGGAAAGAGACCAGCTCCACATTGCTGAAGTACTCAGGTCCCATCTCATATAAAACCTTTTTGAAGGAGTGGAACTGACAGTCCGTTGAGTACACGTTGTCTTGGTAGACCTGTCAAAATCAAACGCAGTGAGCTGTAAAAGACATCTGAGGGGCTCATTAATGCTGCTCATGCACTCGAGGAGACGTCCCTACAGGAGGGCCCGCAGCAGAGGTGACTGTTCTACAACGATCAGGCTGCAATAGTGCAGAGATCACTCTAGACATGAAATTAAACTTTGAAATAAATATTTCTTATTGCAAAATACAGGGAATGAACAGCGGTGCAGTTCCTCTAAAAGATGGAAACAGCTGTTCAATGACAGCTGGAAATGTAACCCTTAAAATGAGGGCTAATGAGGGGGTTTTTCCTTGTTTTTTTTAACATCCATGCTGCTATAGACAATACAAAGAAGACATGTCGCAATCGGATTTACCTCATCGGCCATAACAAACAGATTCTCCTCATGGGCAAAGTGCAGCACCTCCTCTATGCACTTCTTACTCTGCACCTGACCTGCACAACAGTGTGAGAGACATTCAAAAACATGCATCATTCTGTGAGTACCAGAGAGGTCCATCACTGAGCAAGGCATCAAAGAGGTTGACTGTGTTTCAGCTACTCAGTAATAGAATGTGTGTGTGTGTGTGTGTGTCCTCGCCAAATGAACCTACCTGTGGGGTTTCCAGGGTTTATGATACAGAGGACTCTGGGTTGGCAGTGCTGCTTGGCTGCCTGGTAAGCTCTTTGAAGCTCTTCGATATCCAGAGCCCAGCAGTTTGCTTCATCTAGGTAGTAGTTAATCTGCACGGCCTCCAACTCGGAGATGGCTGCGGAGTAGAGCGGATACTGTGGGATAGGAATCATCACCCCTGTCCGAGACATGCCTTGACCCGACACGAGCAGCTTCAGGATGCTCTGGAAGGATAACAAAAACAATTCCGATGTGCGTTAGCCCTTTAAAGAAGTGATACCACAGTGATGACCAGTAACGCCTGCTGTCCATACCATGATACCGTCACTGGCGCCTGTGGAGAGGTAGACATCGTTCCAGTCAGAAGGCACGCCGCGGTCCCTCCTTGTGATGTAATCAGCAATATCTTGACGGATACAATCCACCCCCTGGCTTGCACTGTAGGACCCTGAGTTTTAAAAAACACCACCAACAAAACAAACAACATTCTGTATGCAAAGGAAGAAATATGCTCTGTTTGATGGGTCTTAAACATCTATCTTCCCTCGACGTGTTCAGCTTTCTCTCAGACGCTAATTAAGATCTTTGGAAGCTCTCTGCAGACTACAGCAGATGTAGCAAAGACAATGACAGGAAAACCAGAACAACAGCTTCAATTATTTAGGAATAATCAGCCACTTTCAAAGATGGCAGATGTGCACTAATGTTTGACGAATTACAAACTCATTGGTCATTTCTGAACACAGCCGACTATGCATATGTATGCAATTATTTTACCCCCAAAATGGTTCAAAAACTGAGGTTGGACTGTGGTTCTGGGACGCCAGAATCCACTGCTGAGCCTACCGGAGACGTCGTGGGCATAATTCAGCGAAATGTTGGTGAAAGTAGGAGCCCACTTGATAACCCCAGTGAAGCGTTTGTCCAGCCTTCTTTCTTTCTCCCTTAATGACACCAGAGGAGCACATTCTTCTACAAAGGTATGCGGTCAGGTGAGAACCTGGCTCAGGAATCAGGGTGGCCCCTGACTTGCAGAGTCCACATGCACCAAGGACTGGATACATCTCATCCTGTGTAATATAAGTCTTATATTACCAAACACAGGCATTTTACAGGGGTGTCTAGACTTTTTATACCCAGCGTATACAGTGACATATGATCCACAGATCATGAAGAGGCTGAAGCTAAAGATCTTGTTTCATTTGCGTGTATATATATCGCACAATGTCAAGTTCTAACACTGGAGTAATTCAGCCCGCCATCTTTGAACAGACACCGTTCAGTCCTTGTGAATGATTCTGGATTTGTTAAGAATGAATTGTATCGTATGACGCCTTAACTTTAAACTTTAACTTTCATTTTATCTTCAACATATCGGTAATTAAGTGTCACGTCAACATGTCACAGTGTTTGACGGTCATTTGCCTAACAAAGTCTTGTGGTAACTTTAACTATCTATCTTTTTGTACTGGAATCTGCATATTAGGACATGTTTGTGCACTTTGAGTGTGAGCAGTGGTAGCTAAAATAATCCCAAACAGTTGAGCTGAGACTGAAAAAACCAGCATACAAACCTACACTGTGACCTCCGCAGTCCTGGAGGATGCGGCGGGCTCGTTGCTTGGCATCTTCAGGGAAAGCGGGACTGTGCATGAGTTCTGGGAAACAACAGAGCGCCACCACCTGTTTCAGAACACAAGAACCACAGCGTAAGAAAAGACAGGAACAGATAAAATCTATTTTCTGATACTCCTCCCTCCTCTGTGTTGAGTATTCTTGAGATTTGTCTAATTATTCAAATGTCTATGAATGCTTAATTTTCAGTTTATCTTTAGACAACTGGAATTACCGTATTTTTTGGACTATAAGTCGCTCCGGAGTATAAATCGCATCAGTCAAAAAAGAGAAAAAAACCATGTACCATATAAACCATATAAGTCGCACTGGACTATAAGTCGCATTTTTTTGGGGAAAATGTATTTTACAAAATCTAAGACCAAGAACAGACATTTCATCCGGAAAGGAAAGTTATAATAATAACAACAGAATATAGAACAATAGGTTGAACAGGTGTCGGGTGTAATAACGTAACACATTAACAGTTATTCAGCTACACACAATAGCATAAATAACATACGTGGGAGGCTGAAAAGGCAGAATTAACATAACACGCACAACTCCAACTAGCTAGTTGCTGGTTAGCAAGTTTACCAAAATCTGCATCTCATTCCACATCACTGAAACCATTGAAATCTTCATCCTCGGTGAAAAGGATTTTCTTTTGAGGGGCATTTGTATTCGGTCTCTCAGTTGTCGTTATGTTAATGTTTAAATTAATTTTCAGTGGTACAGAAGTAGCACATACAGGTAGTTGTCACAAGCCTAGAGCGCCCTCTGGCGGCTGTAGGTAATATTTACTCCTTGGTCATCGGTCAGTGTGAATTAACATTTTAATATACACTGCTCAGAAAAATAAAGGGAACACTAAAATAACACATTCTAGATCTGAATGAATGAAACATTCTTATTAAATATTTTGTTCTTTACATAGTTGAATGGGCTGACAACAAAATCACACAAAAATTATCAATGGAAATCACATTTATTAACCCATGGAGGTCTGGATTGGAGTCACACTCAAAATTAAAGTGGAAAAACACACTACAGGCTGATCCAGCTTTGATGTAATGTCCTTAACAGAAGTCAAAATGAGGCTCAGTAGTGTGTGTGGCCTCCACGTGCCTGTATGACCTCCCTACAAGGCCTTGGAGTTACATTGTGTTGTTTAAGTAGTCCCTTTATTTTTTTGAGCAGTATATATAAGTTGCACCTGAGTCTAAGTCGCAGGACCAGCCAAACTATGAAAAAAAGTGTGACTTATAGTCCAAAAAATACGGTATCACTTCTCATTCAAACACAACAATATCCACATCTATACTGATAAAGGAAACATAATAAATGAATGAAACTATTCTTCCTTTTGTTAATATAAATTTGGTGTACTTAGAAATTAACTTGGACCAAAAATGTCAGATATACTGTACGTTAATATTTTTACACAATTGAACATGATTAAATGAGCCATTTGATGCCACCAAATAACATTTATCCCATGGGTGTCCTGTTATCTCAAAATATGTGAAAAACGTAATCAAGCAGTCAAACCGTGGCGCTCATCTCTTACCTGACGAACAAATGTGATGGGCTGTTGGCCCATCGCGTGCGCATCACCAATGTTGGCCTTGATGACCTCACCAAAAGGTTGCTTCACCCCCTGTGTACACCAAAATGGCACAACTGTTTTAAGATAGTCAGAATGAGTGAATGAATCATTCCTGTCATTCGAACAATAACACTAAGAACAAAACATGTATTTTCATAAAGCAATTAAGTTGGTTTGTTGTTGAAGTTGCAAATTTCATGTAAATAAGAACTACACAGACATATGAAGCCTCTGTGAAACTACAACAAAACTTGTTGGACGTGCTTTCTAAAAACACGCCCAGTTCCGCCCTTTCGGGAGGGAGGGGCCGGAGAGGACGCACGAGGCCACGAGCAGGTGCGGACGGAGGATGCGCAAAGATGACGCAACCCTGCTGACTCAGCTGGACGTGAAATGAGTTATTAATACAGTCATTACCTCTGAAAGAGGAAGAGGAGCTGCAGCAGCTGGGTACAGCAGTGGTAATTATGTCCACACTTGTGTAGGTCTGTCTGCTAACCACCAGGATAACCAGTAGCTAACTAACTACCCAGGAGCCGCCTACCTGCTGCAGCTCCCGCTCGATGTCTCCCGCCTTCATAACGATGGGTCCTCTCACGGCATATTCCACCGCTTTCACTTGTGGGTTTAAGGTAGCCATGGTCAGGGTCTTCTCTCGCAGTCTGGCCGGGTGGGCCGTCTGCTCAACGGCTGCTTCCACCGTGCTAAACAGCTTCACCCCGCACCGCTCCGGAGGCCCACAGCGAGCATGACGACGCTCGGAGGGATAAAAACACTCCGCTCGCAGGGGAAGGTGCGGGGATCGAGGTATCAGCCTCCCCACGCGGTACATGCTTCCTCAGCCTCGGCTTAACGGCTCAATCAAGAAAGTCGATTAATAAAGACAGTTTAGGCTATTCAGACCATCAGAACAGCGCAGAACACGTCCCTCTCTTCCCCGCACGCGCACGCACGCACACGCTTTCATTCCTAGGATCATCATACCATAGCTGCCTCCTTTTTTTAACAAAACTTTATTGACAATTTGGCGAAACGCCACATTGAATTTTATATATTTTATTTCGTAAACCTTTATTTTTGCAGGAGAATCAGTCAAAGATTAAAACCTTTTTCATGGGCAAGGGTGGGTTTTTTTATTCTTTTATTGTCTAGGTCGTCTAACCAGGTTTTGTGTTTGTTGCGTTATAGTGACGCCAGGAAAGAGTAAAACGATAAAAATTAACTTGGGAATCGTGTGTAAAGTTAATTATGTTTAAAGATCGGTCTGGTTATATCGTGAAATGTTAATGGAATATCAAACAAAGTGAAACGTTACAAAGCACTTCCACATTTTAAAGATATAGGATGTGACATAGCTTATTTAAATAAAAATGACTTGAAAACTGAAACAGGTGGGTAGATCAAATCTTTTCTGCTTATGTAACAGAGGTGTCAGTATATTACTTTCTAAAAATACATTATTTAAACCATTGGAGGTAATTCCTGGCAAGGACAGCGTCGTGGGTTGTCTTGGTGTTCCAAAATACAATAAATCCTTCAAAATATAATTAAAAATATTCAAGTTTTAAAAAAGTAGATTCTATTGAAATCAAATTTAGCTCCTGAAGAAAATCTTAAATAATCCAAATAAGTGTGATCAATTTCAATGTAGGATCAGAAATACTCAGATTAAGTAATATTTCAATAAATCAGTAATATTTGATTTGAAAAAGATTAAGATAATTTCAGTAAAAGAGGCTAAGTCTGAAAAGCAAGTATTGGAACCTGGTCCAGAACCTGAGTCCGACAGGTGCTGCCAAATTCAAAGCGTTGAAGTGCTCGCCAGATTTCTAAATCCAACCTGGAAATAATCCAGAAGCCCAGCAGAGTTCAGTCCAGAACTTTATTCCAGTCTCGAGATGGTCCAGAGCATGGCTTCTTCCTCTGTGCATCATCTTTTATACAGTTTCCTCTGGGCGTGGAAATGCACACTTTTAATTCTGACGTACTCCAGATGGGATTCTTTTAATGGTATCTAAATGTTTTGGTATATACAAATAAATGACACTACAACAGGAGATATATAATTGTACTGGGTTTTCTTAATAATAATAATAATAATAAGTTGGCGCTGGCCAGCATCTCTACTCCTAACTGGACAAACACACTTTTGGACAAATCTGAGTGTTATCAAGGTTCTCTGACCTGGAACACACAGATATACACTTGCCTCAGCTATAATACAAAAACATAGCAATATACCTTTTACTCTAAAGCCCATCATTTAAATTCTCTCAGAGCAAATCGTCAAATAAGCATGATGTTTGGCAGTTTTTCCCAGGATAAAAGGTGAACTGGAATAAAAGTGAAGCAGCTCTGTATGACGTTCCCAGCACATCTTGATGCAACTCTGATCATCTGGAAGAAGGAAGGCTGAAAGCTTCTCCCCAGTTGGAAAAAAAAAAAAAAAACCTTTGAAATAATGCTAAAACTGATGAAAATTATTAAAGATCTTAGGAGCTGGGGAACATATCTGCTCTCCTTGATGGGCCGAGAGGCGATAATTAAAATAAACATCTTTCCCAGACTTTGCTTCAGTCCCACCCAGATTTCCTAAATCATGATTCAAACTGTAATCATGTGAATGATAATCATAATTTGAACCAATCATGTTTCTGACTATGTACAATTAAAAACTGTACTGCAGAAATACATATTTCAGGCTACCAGTGTGGCATCAGATGAAGGCAAATTTAGAAAGGTTGCAGTGAGTGGAGGTCCTGTATGTAAATTGTACACATTTATTTCTTCTGGTAGTCACATGGACGTAGTCAAGCAACAACGGGATCAAGACTTTGGAAACCACCACTTACAACAACGGAACCCCATAATGCAACGTGACTGCCTGAATAAACTAGTATATCAAAGTTTGTAATTCCTGGTGAAAATCTTTGTGTTGTAATAACTCTTATAGGTTGTAAAATTAAACTGTAAATAAAACAGACAAACAAACCCATCTGACCCACATTTATATAAGCTCAAAGACAGCTCATTAACGTAGCTCAATACTTGCTGCAAGAAAATACATTTCATCTGTCTTTGTGATCAGATGTATCCTGAGTACAATTGTTAGTGAAGGAATTCACCTGAGAGAGGTCAGAAAGATAAAGTCACAACATGCATACGACATAAACACTGAAGTTAACCACAACACTCACCTCGTGACCTTGGCACAGTCTCAGTGCGACTCAAACCTGGTGCCCTTATTGTGAAAATCCAAGAGGATCCTTTTAGTTTGCTACCATGTAATGTAATGAGTGAAATATCACTGCATCATCTATGAATTATGTCAACTCTGGTTATTTGGGGAGTAATTGTGTTTATTATTTCTTAAATTTAGCCAAAACGCTTCAAAATGTGCAGTTTTTATTGTGAATTATTATTTGGGGGAGGTAATTATTCTAAATAATTGCTGTAAAATTATAATGAAACAATATATTTTTTTAAAAAAAACCTCATTAAGGATCTGACTCAAACCAGAAAATGTGAAGTTAATTTGAATGAATAGCATTATGTAAAAAAAAAAAAGCCAAAAACCTTTTCTTCACTCTTAAGTCCAAAGCTATAAACCTTATTCCACAATAAAACGACCATCTTGAAACGTAAAATCTCCAATAGACATTGCAAACTTTAACTTTTTGAATAATCCAAGTTGCCATATCAAATAGACAAGTTTAATTAACATAAACTGAAATATAAAGGGTAAGGTTTATCTGACAATTCTTTTTTAAATTAGATGTTAATAAGAAAGCCATGTTTATTTTGTGAAGCTACTAAACAAGCCAGGTGCATTATATTTGATAGTCTCTTTACTAAATGAAATTAGAACAAAATAAAAATGAATCAGTGTTTTAATGATACACGTGATTCTGTTACAGCATATCAATAATCCAACAGGAATGTGCGCTTAATGAAAGTTGAACTGTTTGATTTTATGCTTAATATAAAATTCATCTTTAACTGTAGCTTGAAATCCAGAAAATATGCATCTGTTCTGCTGCAGGAAAATGGTTTCCACGCTGCAACTGAGAGGCAATTAAAAAGCCTCAGATATTATTTTGACCCAGACTCCAAAAGACAGCCCATTACCAAGAAGCTAGAATCTTTCTTCCAACCAAGGTTAGTCTGGCTCGGCAGTGGACCCGTCCTAAATCAGAGCATTTCATGACAACGCTGAGGTATCCACCGGGGCTTGGGTTTGACAGTCTGAATGAACCCTCCCGTGCACACTTCCATCATCAGCACCGCTGCGCTCTTCGAAGGTCCGCTCCAGCCTGCCGCGCCGTCTTTGGTCATCCTCTTGCTTTTGCACAGTTTTTCTAGAATACTGGCTCCATGGTCCTGCTCCATACCGAGGGAAAATCTATAGGATGAGCGTCTGACCCAGGATTTTGCGGTTGATTTCAGCCAAGGCCACAGAGAACACAAAAGCCTTCTCATCTGACAGACCTGCATAAATATCCACTTCCTTCTCTTGTTTCTCTGTAAACACAGTAAAATGAAAAGGTTAAAGCATCTCCAGTCAGAGTCGCTGCTTTAGAGCATCACGCCTCATTTTACCTTTGTCTTCTTCCTGTTTCTTCAGACCCACCGTCTTTGGGCGGCCCCGTCCTCTCCGGATGGGGTCCGACTGGCTGTTGGCTCGGGACCTTCTCCTGTTCTCCATGTCATTGGTTAAGGACGACTCGATCCTCTCTCTGCGAATGCGCTCGGTTCTCCTCCGCTTCAGATCCAGTTTGTCTGGGGCAGAACAAACCTGGTCTGATCAGACACTTGATGCTGCTGCACACCTGAGTGTGAACGTTAGCTAGCGTTCAGAACACTCCGACACCAAATTCTGTACTCGGGTCTGATATTTACTGGCGTCCGAGTGTCGGCTGTAAAATCAAAGGTCTGTTTGAAAAGACATGGAAATACTGAACCTGCAGCGAGTTTCTCCTCTTTCTAGGAACCGTAAAACTTGCACCATTAAAGGAGTGCACTCTAATGAGTTACATTTCAAGTGATTTAAGAATGTGTTGCAAATGTGTTAATGACCCTTTTAATTCAAAAATATGTTTTTGTTTGCATATTTGTTTCTCTCTCTCTCTCTTTTACTCTCTCTGTCCTGTCTCCTCCTCCTTCTCCTCCTTTTCCCAGCTGGCTTTCAGCAGGATGGCTCCTCCTTGTGAGCCTGGTCCTGCTCAAGGTTTCTTCCTGTTAAAAGGGAGTTCCTCCTTGCCACTGTGCTTACCTGGGGGTTCCGGCTCTGGGTTATATAAGTAAAACTGAATTGAAAAATAGAAGTAAATAAAAACAGAAATATTTCCCGACTGTATTTTGACTGTTTAAACTTGAAAATACTGTAATCTGTTACATTGAAATGATAATATTCCAGTGAATTCGCTCACTCTGACATGACAGAGTATTGAGAGGATTGTGGGGATACACACACGTCAAAATTAATACTTTTTAACATGCAAAAGAATCCTGCAGAAAGAAGAGAGAGAGCCACACAGCAGTGGTTCAGGCTGATCACTCTGCGCACACACACACACACACACACACACACACACATCCGCTATGAACTGATAAAGATAAAGAGCGCAGAAAGTCTGGAATGTTGCAGTAATCACACTGCTGCAGCCATTTGCATCTGCTTGTTCTGGAAAGAGGGAGGTTAGAGAAAGAGCTGAGCGCTGGCTGAGCCCAGCGGACATTTTCTCTGCGAGAAAACACATTTTATCTGTCTTTGTCATCGGATGCATCCTGAGTATAACTGTTGGTGGAGAAATTCACCCAACAACACACACACACACACACACACACACAATTATAAAGTGATAAAAAGGCCTACCTGCTATAGCTGGAGAAGAACGCTCATTTAATTTGGCATTTAGCAGTTTTCTGCTGATAAACACATAACCGCATGGACAGGACTTGCAGGCAACAGGAATCTGGAACGAATCAAATAATTCACAGGCTGAAACGGTGTCAGCGTTGGTCGTCACATAAACTAAGCTGTGAAAATCACAAGAGAAAATCTAACTGTTGCACTATGAAATATAAATCCATCCATCTTCTTCCGCTTATCCGGAGGGGACACTCCCCCCGGACACGTCCCCCAGCTCTTCCAGGAGGGTCCCAAGGCCTTCCCAGGCCAGCCGAGTGACATCGTCCCTCCAGCGTGTCCCGGGCCCTCCCCAGGGTGTCATTCCTGGAACCTCCCAGGGGAGGCATCCGATACAGACGCCTGAGCCACCTCAGCTGCCTGCCCTCCACGTGCCTATTAATAGTGCTTGGTGATATTTTGCATGCTTGAACCGTGTGAATGGAACTTTCCTCATGAAAACCCACAAGGGCCCAAAACAGTCCTCGTCTTTTGGGCCCTGTGGCAAAGATTGACAGCTGGTGAGTGAATGCGCGAGCTAGACGTGAGAAAACATGGCACGTCATGTTACAAGGAATCTTTAGAGCGGGGGTGGGCAGTTATTTAGCCTGAAGGGCCACGTTGGGTTGTAGATCTTGATGAAGGGGCTGGCCAGGTGATGCAGGAAACTAACCCCTCCCCAAATGAGAATAAGAGGTTAACTAAAAATCGTGCTTGATGGACTACTGACTGAGAAAATAGTTTAAAGAGCCTGTAAACTGGTCCAGCTAGAGATGGATGATGAAGCTCCAGATGATGTTTGGCCCCACCTTCTTGAGAGGACATGTTAGCATGCTAGCTGAAGGGGGGGTCTGAACCTTCTTCTAGCCAATCAAGCTGACGACCCTCTTCATTTGGCTTTTGGAGGAATGATCGTGAAGGCTCTGCGGGCCGGATTCAATAGTTCATCGGGCCACATGTGGCCCCCGGGCCTCAGTTTGCCCACCTCTGCTTTCGAGTGTAAGAGGAAACGTTTCCTGCTCAGTGCAAAAACACTTTTTAACACCTCCATCTGACTGAGACTCCCAGCTCTTCATGCTGTGAGGAGCTCTGTCTGTTTTGTATTTCCAGTTGCACATTTTTCATGTTCTTGCTGTTCGCTGTAAATATTTTGTAGTTATTGTAGATACTGTTGACGGTTGCTGCTGTAGCAAGCAAATTTCCCATGTCTGGGATAAATAATAAAAGCATTTGTAAGCACACGGTATGATCCATTAAAAATGGGAATTCTGAGCTTAAAGTTCCCCTTATCTAGATAAGACTTGGCATAGTTCCTGTGCAGATGATTAAACCAAGTGCTGATGCTTGCGTTCTGATTTTAGTTGCACCATGAACCATCCAGCTGGTTTGAGACAAACTGAAAGCTACAAGTCGCCCTCATTTGTGGGCTGGGCAGAACTTTGTGAAGCGTGCTGGACTTCCACTGGAGAAAAAATGTCATGGGCGTGTTCAGCTGCTGTATCTGCCAAATGTGGCTGCTTTTTTCAGTCAAATCTGCTTTTTAAAATGAATTTCATCTTTGTTTTAACCTCAACTTTGGGTTCAATGCTTTCATTTCTGAAGACAATGACATTTATGACCTTTTCATTATTGGCCAAGTAAGAAGACCTTAAAACACTGATAAGATATTTTAAAACGCAAACTGCACTTGTGACAGGATCCGAAAATCACTCTTTACAAACAACTGCTCACTTGTTCTCCATGATCTCTTATCTGGTTAACCTTGGTTCGGTTCCATTGAGAGTGCATAAAACTACAGATTTCAATGTCCAAACAAGATAATAGTTGTTAACATCGTTGATGGTAGAAACACGTTTTTTTCTGGAGTATAAGCACATATGTCTAATGAGGTCAATCATTTTGAGAAAAGAAGAATGTATTTACTGAATATTACCAGCCGCAACTTGGGATTTAATGTTTACATGTGAGCAACCAAGCAGCCACTAAGCTCCATTTTTGTCCGAAAGCTGAGCGTCATTTATGACTTTTGGGACCGCAGTAAGCCAAAAAAAAAACCAAACGCGTTGGCAGTCGACTTTGAATATATTTTGTCTTACCTGTTGGTCACATTCAGGACAAGATTTCGTAGCCATTTTGACTTTCTTTGTTTTATTTGTCGACATAGTAGGTTTCCTGGGGCGACACAGCGAGTGCTCTGCGGTAGCTAGCCAACCTCACAACTTCTTCCCACAGTTCACAGATGAAAAATGACTCTCTCGAATTGTCGTTAATACACGGACACAAACGACACCCAACGATGTAGACAAATGACAACACTCTTTCACCACACACATAACAGCGCACCGAAAAGCCACATTTACGAGCATGCGCAACGACATTGTTTCAGATGCTGCGTTGCGTTTCCTGTCGTCAGGAAAAAAATACTCATAGACGCCAAATGAATTCATATCAATTTTGATATTTTGTGTGCTTTCTTCAGGCAGGACACCACGTTATTTTAAATTGTTACTAATAGTTTCATGCAAATAAACGATGTCACATGTGAGAATAGCAGCATTAATGAATAAAAGGCACAGGCAAGTGTTTTACTTATTTTAAATATTCCATATTTGTGGTCGGTGCTTTTAGTTTGAAGGGTCACATTGAAAATGATGCTGAGTTACGCGGTTTTGACCGATAAAGGTAATAAAGCTTATCGAAACAAAAACGTTGTCATGAGTCTGTCTGTGGTGTGTTCACCTAAATGAGCCACTAGTTAACACACTCATCCCTGAGTATTTATACCCTACATTACTTTGTGATTACTGCTGTGACAGACAGGATGTGGTTGCATTTTTAGTCAGAAATAGTCCGGTCCCCATTTTATTTTACTGAATCTAGCAAAGGCGGGTAGTTGACAATTGTAAAATTCCTATTTCAATTTGACTTCAACAATAATATAGATTCATCTATAGCTATTTGGTCTTGTTCCCTATATGGGAACACCAGTTCCACTTGTGGCAGTCACGTGTGTCATGAGTAGATTTCTGTCCATTAGTTCTTGTATTTATCTATTGATGACTCCTATGTACAGCATATTTATTCACTGTAAACATGACAAAGGTAAATTATCAGTGTTAAGTCCTCCATTTTTAAAAATGTATCATCAGACAGACAGCTATTATGAGCACACATAATTCCAAAATGACACTCAAAATATTGATAGCATTTTAATTTTGCATATGCTGTGTGTAAAACTAACAAAATGCAAATATGCATTGCTAATTCTCATTTTACGTCAGCAAATGACAATGATAATTACTCTTTAATCTGTTTTATCTGAGTTACAAGCTTACATAGAGGTTCAAATGGGAGCAGGAAATTGGTCAATGCTGCTTCCTCAGAACAATGAAACACAGAGCAGCAGTCACACACTGCAGGGAATGATTCTTACACACACACACACACACACACACACACACACACACACACATCTAGAAATCATTGCTGCAACTTGTCAAGCATGCAATCCTGATGGCTGACTGCACCCACAGACATTTGAAAAGACTGTCACCAAGTTACAAGATCTCTGTTTGAAAAAGAAAATGTGAGATTAGATTTTAGTGAGGTTTGTGAAGAATAAACTGAAACCCAGGGTTTACAGTACATGCATGCCAAGGAATGCATGAACATGCTGCCAAATTTCTGAAATTAAAATAGACTGAGAAATCATGTTCTTAAAAAGAAGCACCACTTAAATTTCATCTGAGTCATTTGTTTTAAACCAAGTTGGAGCGGCTGCAAGCTGCGGCATTACCAACTGATGACTTCACAGTCTAAACGTTGCATGTTTTTTTTTTTTTTTTTCTTTGTTTTTGTGAATGACAACATCGCAGCATCATTCTCGCAAGGCCAAAATTTGCACATGCTTCCATTTGTCTTCAGTTTGACTAGTCCCACTCTGAAAAACAGCAGAGGTGCTGATTATTCCGGGTGGGGGACAGAGCAGCTATACTGTTACAGTGTTGTGTGGCCTTTATTCACTCAGCCAAAGCAGTTGCTACTCATAGAAAAACACGAAGAAGAGCAAGGGCCAATGGCTCAGATACACCTACAATGTCACGCTACAATACATAATCGCTCTGAATTGGTCAAATAGGAATTCCAATAGATATGGTGTGGTGTTGCTAGCAGAGGCTTGAAGGGAAGCTCTCCTGCCAGTAGCATCGGTGCTCTAAAAGATTAAAGGATGTAGACAAGTTAATATAAAACTAAGAGTGGGCTCTTTTAGCTCTTGTTGACATTTATTCTTATTCTGGCATACAAGTGGGATTCTGTCTGTGTCTGTGCAGGCAAGTGTGTGTACATTTGAATTCAGGATATTTGTGAAACAATCTGTGGATGGATTATTGAATCCTTCCGACCTGCAACAGTATTAAAGGACCAGGCCTTCGTAGGCAGGCCCCTCAGACTCAGGGGATTCTCTTTGCAGGCGCAGGTGCTCCAGTGTGTTGTGGAAGTGTTTGTTGATTTGCTCCGTTTCTTCGCTTGCCTCCAGGTTTGGAAGATCTTCTCTGATCTTCTGGATAAGCTGGTTTAATACCTGAACAGTCACCTACATGGGTGGAGTAATACATAACGTAAATGTCTCTCTTTCAAAAATGTACAGTATTTATAGTACCGTATTTTCCGAACTATAAGTCACACTTTTTTTCATAGTTTGGCTGGTCCTGCGACGTGTACTCAGGTGCAACTTACATATATTAAAACATGTTAATTCACACTGACCAACATGACCAAGGAGTAAATATTACCTACAGCCGCCAGAGGGCGCTCTAGGCTTGTGACAACTACCGGTATGTGCTACTCCTGTACCCCCAAAAGAAAATCCTCTTCACCAAGGATGAAGAATTCACTGGATTCAGTGATTTTGACTGAGATGCAGATTTTGGTAAACTTGCTAACCAGTAACTAGCTTGTTGGAATCGAGCTTGTTATGGTAATTCTGACTTTTCAGCCTCCCACGTATGTTCACTATGCTACTGTGTAGCTGAATAACTGTTAATGTGTTTCGTTATTATACCCGACACCTGTTCAGCCTGTTGTTCTGTATTCTATTGTTATTATTATAACTTTCCTTTCCGGATGAAATGTCTGTTCTTGGTCTTGGATTTTGTAAAATACATTTCCCAAAAAATATGCGACTTATAGTCCAGTGCGACAAATATATGGTTTTTTTCTCCTTCGTGATGCATTTTTTGACTGATGCAACTACTCCGGAGCGACTTACAGTCCAAAAAAATACTTCCTTGTATCTCAAATACATCAAGTACATCAGGCCCTTTAGCCTCAACTGCTATGTTGGTTATAAAAACTGCTGAACCTACACTGATTAACAGAAATATTGTTGAGTGAAATTAACAATCCCTATACTCCTCCTGTGTATAACTTCTGCTGTGCGCATTGAGGCGTTGCTGTCCCAAAGCAAAGCTACCTGGTGCTGATGAACATCAAACCAAAGACTAAGAAGGTGCTGAGGCAGAAAGTGCACTGCCTGCATGCATGCGTGTCTTGGGGAATCCTACCGCATCGTTTTCCCTCTCGTAGAAGCAGACGTATCTGTTGAGGATTTCAATGAAGAGCTGGACTTGCAGTGATGGGTCCATGCACTGGTTGGCAATCTTCAGAGCCTTCTTGAGACACTCCATCACCCGCTTACCATCACGGATCTAAACATGCAGGATAAGTTGTCAGCAGTGACGCAACACTGATGCCATAAACCAGCTGGACAGATCTACCTTTCAAGTACTGACATCTGGGGTCTAACTTTTAATCTACAATTTGGTCAAAAGAAATTTAGTTATATTGTATAGTAAGCTTTTTTTCAAAGAACTTTAATATAGTGACCACTGTGCAAGCTCTTATAAATTTACCACAAACCACACATAAATTTAATCTCAACAGTGACCAGGCTGCATCCCTCTTAAACAGGGGTGGGCAGTTATTTAGCCTGAAGGGCCACATTGGGTTTTAGATCTTGGTGAAGAGGCCGGCCAGGTGGTGCGGCAAACTATCCCCTCCCCAAATGAGGATCAGAGGTTAACTAAAAATCCTGCTTGATGGACTATTGACTGAGAAATAGTTTGAAGGGCCTGTAAATTGGTCCAGCTAGAGATGGATGATGAAGCTCCAAATGATGTTTGGCCCCACCTTCTTGAGAGGACATGTTAGCATGCTAACTGAAGGGGCGGTCTGAAACTTTTTCTAACCAATCAAGCTGACAACCCTCTTCATTTGGCTTTTGGAGGAATGATTGTGAAGGCTCTGCGGGCCGGATTAAATAGTTAATCGGGCCACATGTGGCCCCCGGGCCTTAGTTTGCCCACCTCTGCTCTTAAACCATCCTCTGCTCTTAAACCATCTTAAACCAACACACCTCTTCCCCATTTTTGTCGGTGCTACGACCAGACCAGAACAGATGGGCGCAGATGCTGACGGCTCGGCACTGATCAGGTTTTTTCAGCAGCTTGGAGGCAGCCAGTGCACACTGAGTCCGCAGCGGCTCGTGGTTTTCCTCACTGAAGCATCGCATCCTCTCAAAGGTCCCAATGATCAGCGTAATAGCTGCCAACTGGGCTTTGGAGTCACTGATCTCATCTTCATACAGAGAGAAGGCCTAGAGGGAGGAATGGATCGCGTTATAGGAAGAAATGGTGATGGTACACGGGCAAGAGGAGAGATTACAAAATGAAAGTATAAAAGAAAGGGCTGTCATATAAATAAAAGCATCATGTGGAATATGCTAGTATCTTAAATTTCACTGAAAAAAAACTATCATCGTTTCTTTCTTAGCTTTACAGACACAAAATAAGTGATCTGTCAATGGATACAGGTCAATTATGGATACTGATACTAATAGTCTTAATTTATTCCAACTAAATACTAACATCTCTGCAATAACAGCACCTGGACCTCCTTACAAACACTCATCTCTTGTTAAATAACGTGATGTCTGTACCTACCTGTGACATGAACTCATAAGCTACAGTTTCATGGTTTTCAAAGCCAATTTCGCCTGCAGCCAGCGCCCCCTGCAGGAAGAGTCGAAGAGGCAGCTCTGCAAGCTCAGCCTTAATAAGTGCACTGATGGTCTGATGAGCAAAGGAAAAGATCTTCTGGCACTTCTTTTCCCACTTGTCATCCTGATGTCGATTCAAAGGCAATAAATTAACGACTGTCTGACAAAACATTCGAAATATTCCATGACATCGAGTAAGAAAAGGAGATATTTTCCCACCAGAGAAGCATTTTCCTTGTATCTGAATGACAGCTGGTAGGCAGCAAAGACGAGGGGAGGAAGTGTGTAACGGATCCTTTGGTTTCCACCAGCACCAAAGTGTTTCCGTGCTGCATTCAAAATCTGAACACAAACAAAACAATTTTATCAATTAACGTAGACAAAGGTATCAGATTAAACAATTCCATTCTCTTAAATTTGCTGTAGATTTTCTAGTTTAGATTTTTTTCAACATGCAAAGCTGGAAATTACCTTTATTTCCATCTTTGCCCTCAACTATTACACATTACTAAAGGGTATTTGTAAGAATCTGCAGTAATTTAAAGCGCAGTTCTAAGTACATCATCTACTTTGTTTAGTGTATTCACAATAGGTTCAGAGCATGAAAGAAAGAACCCACAAGGTATTGTTGGTCCGGGTCGTCAGAGTGAAGCAGGTGGATGAAACGACCCACGAGGCTCTGCTCTTCAGCAAAGTCTTCTGGGTCTGGGTCATCAGCAGGCTGGTCTGGCTGGTCCTGGATCAGTGTGGATACCAGGTTCAAGATGGCGTCCACCTACAAGAACCAGAGGTTTTAGTTTGGTTTTTCTTTTAAATGTAATTCTCTTTTACCCACTCAAATGAACATATTACAAATGTGACTAGATGTTCAAAACTTACTGACAGTAAGAATCTGCTTAATCATTTACTTTTCTTTGTAAACCTTTTGATACCAAAGCCGAGAGGCTGACCTGTTCTTGGGCCACAATGGTGGTGTTGTAGTCCAGCGTATTACTCAGCACGTAGCAACTCATGCTCTTGCGTGACTCATAGTCAAAGTACTCAAAGAGAGGTGGGAAGTGTTTGAGTTGGAGAACTGTCAGAATGTTGTTGTAGGTATCCACTGGGATCTTCAACAGTCGGGTGAGCTCCTTTGACACCGCACTGCTGGTTGCTATGCTAAAGAGGTGATCGGAAAATGGGAAGAACGTAAGAAGAATTAAAAGGAAGCAAGGCAAAGAATACACTTAACACCATTTACTGTATGGTCCTTGAAGTATTCTGAGCAAGAGGTTCGGGGTTAATCAACAGCGCGTTTCTTTTTGTCTCAATTTTTAATTGAGCTGCTTTCTTTCTTTATTTGTCCGAGTCTTTCATATGACAAATACTGAAAATTAATTTGACCTGAACTGATGAGACAACGGCCCTCATTTATCAATCTTGCGCAGAAACGTGCGCAGGTCTGAGTGCAGGAGTCTTGGCACAAAAAGACGCACGTGTGATTCATGAAACTACAAGATTGCTTAAAAAACAAACAAAAAGAAAGAAATGAAGTCAGAAAAACAAAAATAATTACACTGAAAAACAAACCCAACATGACTTTCTCAGGAAAAAAATGGGCTATATTTTATCAGATAAAGCAAAATTCTTCCGTAAAAAACAGATATATTTACTTGATTCAATGATATTCGTTTCCGTTTTAATCTGTACAGATTATATGGCTGCTTGTGCTTAATGACCAGTTGGAGGTTTGTTTAATCATTATCTTTGATTTTTTTTTAAGATTTTGCTGCACCAGGAATCCACACAGACTCTAACTTGCGTCCACGATGTCAAAGCTGACGTGAGAGCTGAGCGGCTCGTACGCTCACGTCCAGATTGATAAATGTCGAGCCTTGCCTGAAAATGGCCGTGCGCACAGTTTTCCTCCGTATTCACGGTTCATAAATGACACGCAAAGTGACTGAAAACTGTGGCCAATTCTGATCAGGATAAAACAGTAAACATACAGATGAATAAGGTAAACTTCCTCATCATCAGAAGTCAGGACTTACTGTTCCAGGTTGAGCTTGTTGAATATTTCCACTGTGCCTTCCAGGACCTTATCAACATAGTCCACGCGATCAGGGTAACACTTCATGGCCAAATTAATGAGAGACACCTGGAGAGAGACCACGTCCTCCGATGGCATGTCCTGGCGCGACTGAAGGACAAATCATCAGACATTGGCACCATTTCACATCAAGCAGAAGTAAAGCAGTAATTTGGAGTCTGATTTAACAGCTCTCACCTGAATGACTGTGGCCACTTGTTGAGAAAAGATGTCAAACAGTTTGATTTCAGCGGGGATGCCAGGGCCGTCCTCTCGATGGGCAAACAAAGCAAGTCTGAAACATCACCCCACAGGTCCTTGTATCAGACTTATTTGGATGTTACTTAAATTAGCGCCGATAGCGGAACTTAAAAATAAGATGAGAAACGTATCTGTTTTCTAAAAATGATAAAACACGATATTAAGTATTCCTTTAAATGCTCATGAATTAAGGTAAAGATTTGTCATAAAGTACATTATGACAATATGTATACAATATTGTGCCTAGCTTAAAATGTATGTTTTGTTCTTTAAGTTCTGCTTTTTACTTTTGATTTGACCCAATTTAAATATTCGATCACATTAGAGAGACTGTCTTTTAACAAGCAAATACAAAACACGCACACACAAACGCCTAAGTCTTAAATGTTAAATAAAATGGATAATCATTGATTGACGAATGGTCCTAATGAATGTTCAGAAGCGACTGTTCAGTATTATACACACATACATACAAAAGGTTGAAATGTATAAATTCAAATTAAGATACACCATTTCCACCATTTATTGCTGTTATGGTTCATGTCTGTATTTGATTACAGTGAATCACAGCAGAATACCTGTCAATGAGTGCAATGATGATGTTCTTGACATTGACATTCTGATGAAGTTCAGCACAGGAACGCAGGAAAGGGTTCAGGGTCTGCAGGTGGAACTCATCTGGGAACACCTTTCAAAACAAGACATTGTTATTTCCTAACAAAAGGTCTACAAAGCATTCTAGACTTTATAGAAGCTTTCAAGCATACGTCACAACAAGATACTATTCTAGGAATTGGGTTACGTTACTGCCGCGATGTCATTTCTGTTGCAAACTGAATAACATTTTATTTGTCTAGCACTTTTCAAGAAACAAGATTGCCAACTACAACAATCTAGCATAATTAGTGCACGTCATAGACGTAATCAGATGACGATGCACAACTATTTACCTGAATGATGCACTCCATCAGATACTCCTGAGCCAATGAGTCCCTGCAGTTCACAACCTGCTCCAGCACTCCTGGAAGAACAATCTGTGAAGAGGAACAATTAGGGATAAAAAAAACAGCATTTTTTTTTTATTTATCTGAAAATGTGTCAAATGCACCTGTTAAAGAGATTTGAGTGTTTGAAAGAAAAAAAAAAAAAACATCCACTATTCTGAAGCGAGGCAACAGAGACACACCTGTTTGTACTTTTCCACGTTGACACCCTCCAGCTGGCTGAGTCGAACTAGATTAGTGCCCACCAGAATCCTCAACTCCTGTCGTTCCTTCTCTCTCTTCTCTCTGTCTCGACTGTGACCCTGATGCTGCATCCTGACCCATAATTTGTTCATTTCAGCGAAGTTCAGGAGGACAAAGTCCATGGAGTCATTGATATCACCTGTTAATTCCTCTGAATCCCTGTGGAGTAAAGGGCTGTACGTCTTTAACGCGTCAAAACTTTCAGAAACAGTTTATACTGCAGAAAAAAAATGTAGAAAGAAAGGTTGTTTTGTGAAGTTTGTGTTCTACAAAACTCTACAAGATTCTGTATATCAGATACCCCTTTAGGGCTTAATTCTCACAAAGGTCCACAACACATTTGCACTCAGGTTTGAAATTTCAGTAAAAACTGTAGAACAGGGGGGGCAATTATTTTTCCTGAAGGGCCACATTGGGTTTTAGATCTTGATGAAGGGGCCGACCAGGTGGTGCAGGAAACTAACCTCCCCAAATGAGGATGAGAGGTAACGAAAAATTCTGCTTGATGGACTACTGACTGAGAAAATAGTCTGAAGAGCCTGTAAATTGGTCCAACTAGAGATGGATGATGAAGCTCCAAATGATGTTTGGCCCCACCACCTCAAATTGACAACCCACTTTATTTGGGTTTTGGAGAAATTTTTGTGAAGGCCCCGTTGGACCAGATTAAATAGTTAATCGGGCCACATGTGGCCCCCGGGCCTTAGTTTGCCCACATCTACTATAGAAGGAAGAAGACCTTTTTTAAAGATACTGGTGCTGAGTTAGCAATTCATTCCTCTAAATGCCAGCACCCTTGTTTGGAAATGGTGTAGATTCTGCAGTGCTTTTCAAAAGTGAAAAATAATATCACGCAACCACAAAAACACTTGTGAATATGCTACCGTACAACAAGGTTATATCTCTAATTAAGTTCTGTTGTCTGAGGTGAACACAGTCCAAGAATGACAAAGATACACCTCCTCACTAACTTACTCTGCCTGCTCTCCGTCATCAGGCAGGATGTTGCGGGTGCACTGCAGCAAGTAGTTTCTGAGGAAGAGCCCTCGGAGTGGGTGCTGAACACCTCGACACATCTCAACCAGGTCCTTCAAAATGTCCTTACGAGACTGGGGGAAGGAGCGAACATACACCACACCCACGGTGATGAGCAAATATCTGTGGACAGAAGAAAAGAGAAGGTTATATTACATAACTGGTTGACAGCGTTGTGGCAGAGGGGTTAGGTATTCTATGTCAGTGCTTTAATAGTAAAACAGAGTTGAAGAAATCATGGGTCCCAATTCAGGTGACACTCACAATCTGGGGATGATGTTTCCTGCATACTGAACCAGCTCATAGAGATCTGCCACCTTGCGTCCCTTGGCAAACTCATCAGTAAGATACACTTCCAGGTAGTGGAGTTCATCGGAGATGGCCATGTCTAAAAAGATTGTTAGGGACCGATTCTATCTCCCCATGGATCACACACAAAAGGTCTGCAAGCTTAGGGCATGCATGAGGTGTAAAGTATGTCAAATCAGAACAAAACTGAGTCGATACACAGGCCTGAGTGAATATAAATAACCTAAAAACATAAAGGATACACAGCTCATAGTAGCTCTTTGGAGAAAGCATGGAGGTCCTCAGCTCACCGAGCATGTTAGAGGCATGCTTCAGAGCATCCATCAGCTTGTTCTTGTCCTGCAGACCACAAAACACAGTCAAGGTAAGACAGCCAGAAAAAAACAAAAACAAAGGAACAACCATCAGTAAACAAAATTATTTGCACATACAGCTGGAAGACGTTTCACCAAAACACGACAGAGCTTCAAGGACCATCTCAACCACAAGCATGAGTCAGCTGGGCCTTCCTGTTCTGGTGTAACATCTGACTTACTGTATTTAGCCACCTTTACATTATTAATTTGAGTTAAAAACTCGATTGTTCCAGTTCATCAATACATAATAAGTAATCAAATGTTCATGGAAAGGAGTGCTCAAAAATACATATCAAAGAAGAACTTTCAAATACTTTCCAACTACAGATACTCTGTTCACCTACATTCTCCGTGATTCCCAACTGCTTTTAATATTGTTTTTTATTAACATTAATGCCATTCCATTACCGCTAATTGTTGAAGTGACATTAGGGCCCACTAGCAGGAATTATATTTTCCTTTCTAAAGAGTATGAAGCCACTTGTAACAAAGACTAAACACAGGAAAAAACAGTGTGGGGACAATGACAGTGTAACATTTTTCTATAATATAGAAATAGATTTAAAAAAAAAAAAAAAAAGAAAAAACCAAGGTGGGATGTAATGGAAGCGAGCCATGTAATTACTGAGACAGTAACTGAGCAACAGCTGCTTGTTTAAACAGGATCTGACCAACAAACCCTGCAGCAGCTAACAAGATAAACTACTGTATGTTTGTCATTTTGGACATTCTGTCTCCTCTTAAGTTCCACCTCCTTAATATACGCAAAGTAATGCTAGCTAGGCCACCTGCAGCTGTATGTTTAAACAAACGTCTGCACTTTTGCACTGAATTTATTAGTGGAGGCTCTCTAGACCAAACTCTGGATGAGGCTCACTTCTACAGCTATACCGTGAGCTGCCATAATTTATTTTAGGGAGGTGCACAATGCAGGCTTCCACGGGAAAAGTGTTGGTAATCTGTTTTTCAAAGATTCAGACATTTCTTTCTGAGAGTTGTTCAGCTCTAGGAGAAAGAGCGTATCTGAATGAGCAATGCAAGGGGGAATTTGATTTAAAAAAAAAAAAAAAAGGAAGAACCAGATACTGTGGTGGTGCACAACTTATTTCTACTGGTTTTCTTATAATGTCAAGCAAAAAGACAAGTCTAAATGTCAGCTTAAACAGATGTGCATTTGACTGGGGAAAATGGTAAGGTTATTAAAGCATTTGGAATATTTTTCTTTTCTTTTTTTCACAAAATGAACCATCGATTTAATTAAAGTAATTTTCTGAACCTTGAGAACTGTGATGTAGTGAACTATATAGGTAAAATAATCTTAACATTTTTGGGAGATATTAACTTTTAAACAAAATGGATATATTAATCGACCAAAACTATGATGTATATACAATCAATTTATGGATGCACTTAAACGGTTGACTCCAGTAGTGGACAAGCTTACCAGGCATCGTTTCATCTGGAAGGACTGGACCTTGACAGCTTGAACTGCTTCATCCAGAAGTTTCTCCTGTTCATCCTGAGGAGATTGTGTGGTTGGCTGTAACACATTATAATACATTTTTTACCATTTGGTTTTACTTCCCCCCAACACTACATTTTACCAAAGTAATGATAATTACAAAAATAGAAAATATCAAGAACAGAAAATAATGCCTGATAAAGCCGCTTTGACCCAAGTTCGGTTACAACATGTAACAGATTACTTGTATTCGATCTGACTGGTACGCAGAAGTGTGTATTTAGAAGCTTTATCTACCTCTCCAGCATAATGTTTAATGCAATTTTTTGTACATTTTTTTTTTCTTTTTGCTGTATTTGTGGGTGGCTAAGTCATGTTTGTCCAAGTTTTATTCCTAAAATACATACGGTCTGAAATGTGTATGAATATGTTCTGACACAAATCACATCATAACATTGCTGCTACATGATACGATATATTTACCAGTTTGAAGGCTTTATAAACTATAACATTTAGCTTCTGAAAAATATGACATAGCAAGACGGAAGACAGGGCTAACAACACTAGCATTTGTGTTCTCACCGTCACCAATTCCTCCCTAAAGCTTAACGTTATAATTAGCATTTTTTATTGATTATACTCAATAAATATAGACAAAACATCATAATTGACTTACAGATGAGATTAGTGGAATAAATGAAGTTAAAGTCTGGCTACTACGAACAGAAGTGCTAGCTAGCCTCTGTTTGACGTTGCTTCTGAAATGTTAGGCCACAGTAACAGTACAACTAAACGTCTGATTTGAAATTTAACGACTTTGCTTAATTCTTTCAATCATCAAGAATGACTGCATGCGTGTAAAAGAGGGTAGACCACAAAATATCAACGCATAATGTATTTGAGAAAAGTGCTTACCATGATTATTATAAGATGTGTATTAGATCCGTCGGAGAAGCTAACTCGTCATGTGACTCACAGTAATGTTGCGTTCACGGACTCAAGAACCGCATGAGGAAACAGACGTGCAAATTACGGTAGGTTGACTGAATTTTCGTAACATCCTGCAAGTATTTAGCATGGAATGGATAGAGGCTACATTGCAGCTGACAGTTTACTATTCTTTCAGATTTCTAATACGTGGTGGCCCTATAAAAATAAATAAAATGTGTCATTGTCCAAGACCAGCTGTGTCCAACTAGTGGTTTAAAAACCTTTTATTGCACCACTTTTATTTACATCCCTCAAAAAAAAAAAAAAAGTGATGAATGTTGATAATATCATTAATTTAAACCTTTATCATCAAAAGTAAGATTTCATTCTTATGTCTGAGTAAAATTGTTATGTTTTATTATGTTAAAAATTTCAAAGTAGCCTAGATTAATAAGCATTTTTCAGTATATGCAATTAGAATAGTTGTTGAGAAATCTTGATCTCGGTTTTCAATCAGTAATTCAGTCAATTGCATATAATAACTACTATTACTAGTTTTAAAACATGCTCCTAAGTTATCCTGACCTGAAAGTCTGCAATGCTCCCAAAAGAGGGCATTACAGATCTTCTGTGTTTATGTTTTCCACAGATCCACATTTAGATTGAGGTCAAAATGTACGTTGAACATGTCTTTTTCACCCACATTTCTTTTCCACACAAACCAAATAATTGAACAGTTTTTTTTTTTTTCTTTTGTGGCTTTAATAGCAAAACAACTCCTCTCCCTCTTCTTCTCTTCTCCCCTTCTCTCTTCTCTCTTCTTCCATATTGCATGATTCAGCAGGATCGGATTGATGTACTGATCATAAGTCAGTGGGAGAATAATTCAAGTCTGGAAACAACATGAGCTTAGATCTGATTTATTCATTCACAACACCTAAACTTTTAAAGTGAGAATTATTGCTACATAAAAACATGGTAAAAAGTTAGTAAATTGGACATTTACGGTTATGTCTACAAGTACAGGTACTAATATATCACTTAAACTGTAAGTCGACTGAAGCTTCTTCAGTTCATCAGAAACAGTCTGCAGCTCCTGATGTTCAACATTATTTCCATCCATGGTATGTGCACATTACCTTTACTACAAAGTATTAGTAAAGGTTCATGTCATTAATGAATAATGGTATACAACAAAAGTCTTTTTGCGACTGATAAACCATGACAGCAGTAGAGAAAAGGGTGAGTGCTGGGTCTAAGGAGTGCTGGGTCTAAGGAGTGCTGCGTCTAAGGAGTGCTGGGTCCTACTATTGCTACATCTTGGTCTGATAATCCAGGTCAAATCTATTTATAAAATGTGAACTCAATTATTCAGATAGTAACAGCAAACGTCCAAAATAAATGGAAATGATGACAGACCCTCCCTCAGTCACAGAGTCAGAGGTAATTCACTGGATGAAGTCCATGTTCACAATCATTTTCTTTCCTTCTGTTTCGGTCCCAGAGGTCAAAACTTCCAACCGTTTGCTGTAGCTCAGATGGTGGCATCTGCGAAGTCTCGCCTTGAAAACCCTTTCTGCAAGACATTAAAAAACAAGTATAATCAGTTAACGTAAGTACAGTTCTAAAAATGGCAAGAAACTTTCACCTTCTTTCTTTGCTTCAGTTACTGACTCAATCCTCTAGGTCTCATCACCAAGATCAAGTGTGAGTGATTTAAAGTCATCTTAAATCACAAAGGAAACACAGAAATAATATTTTCGTCATTGTTAAGTCACCTGAATTAGGAAAAACGTTTGTTTTTGGCACTTTTACCTGAAACTAATTGAGAAATGAAATCAAACACCAAGCATGTCTTTTGCAGGATTATTTACACAAACAAAACAAAGTGTTGTGTCTTAGTTGAACTAAAACTAAATCAATTTTAACGTTTCACCACTAGACAATATGTAGAATATCATTACATGAATGAAAATATACAACTCTTGACTATACATCCAAAATTGGAGATCCACACGTCTTAAATATAAACTAAGTTCCAATGGCCCCATCTGCTGGGGAAACAGGCACATGACAGACACTCGCCGTCTCCCAGCTGAGCAATTAAGCAAGTAACCTTGCAGAGTAACAGTTTTACAAACTGTTGGCTAGATGTACACACAAATCATAAACAACAGAAATCACACTGGATTATTAAACAGTGTCTAACCGCAAACATCTAATTATTTCTTAGTGAGGAAAAACAAAATGAGGTGTATCAAGGTGCTTCCTAATGTACAATATACGTGCGAGGATACACACTTTGTGCATCCAATTTAACACTTGTGTGTCACAGCAAAAAAAAACAAAAAACAACTCCAAACATAAAACAACCTTAGACACAGAAGAAAGCCTCCACGGGTGAAATGGAGGGGGGAAAAAAGGGAAGAAAAAGAAAGATTGGACAGCTGGGTTCTCGGGCGTGGTTGATTACTGCTCCAGGGTGACTACTTCACTTTCCTGGAAGGAAGAGGTGGGACCGATACTCTTTGGATAAATATAACCTTTTATACAGCCGCCCCCAAATGTGCATAGCACGTTTGTATTAATATAAAAGGCTCGGTCAGTCCCGGAGGGTCTAGAGCTTCTTCTCCAGATAGAAGAACTGGTCACGTTATTAACCAGGCTACTTGTCATGTGATGACGTGTCCTTTGATGCTGACATCAGCCGCTCTGACGTACCCCGCATCACCTTGACGACATCTTGTGGCTCCATCTACATGGCCGTTTTATCGCGTCAGCCCTTGCAATTAAGCTCTCCATCTCTGGGTACTCCGTCTGAGGGAGCGAGACATCAGGCCATCCCACCCTGGAGGGTCCATTCCGACCTGGTGTGGACTGCAGCAGGGCCAGGCCCGAATCGAACTGCCACCACAGGTGTTACGAGGTGACTGATCGGAGCCAAGAAGGAGTGATGGCTTGCATTCTTCAAAGAATAAGTATGCTAAGCTAAACTGAGGTAGTTAGCAGTGGCTGGGCGGTATGACCAAAAATGTATATCACGGTATTTTTCCAAATTATATCAGTATCACAGTATATGATGTTTTCTTTTTTTTTTTTTTTCCGTGCACATCTGGGTGTTAACCACATTTTCTAATGATTTAGAGTCAAATCGCTGCAGTTAACTGGCTTAGATTACCTATTTTACTGTCATGAGGTATAAATATTGTAGAAAAACATTACCGTCCACACCAGTATTAATACAGGCCTGCATGGTCTCACCAAATGATGCTGTTTTTGTGGCACTCATGATTGTAATGAAGTGAAGGTATCAGAATGCATCACAGTTGCATTCATTTAAGTTAGTATTATATATATTCTAAGACATGTTTGCGGCTGAGGTGGTGTAGCAAATTGCTCGTGCGGCTACAGCGGCTACAGCGTTAGCTCTACAGCATTTAGAGAGAATTGTTGTTTGATCGACGTTTTTAAAGCCAAAAAACTTCCAAACAACAGACACGAATCCTCTTTTCGGTACAAGTTCCACTGTGTCGTGGAACGTCTGTTTCGGAACTTTCAATGTCCCCACAGCTCAACACGCCGTCGTGCCCTCACGTGGTCGTTTATGCAGCGTTTGAATGTCCTCGGAAGTCGGAAAGCGCCGACCGAATTTGCTCTTTTCAACTCGGATTTTACCGAGTTCCGAGGACATTCGAACGCAGCACAATTTCTGCAACCAGTCCGGTTGCAGAAATTATTCAGGCCAAAGAAGCGCAGTCCGATTTAGACGCGGATGGATGGAACTTATTGTTAAAACTGTTGGCTAAATGTACACACAAATCATAAACAACAGAAATCACACCAGATTACTAAACAGTGTCTAACAGCAAACATCCAATTATCTCTGAGTGAGAAAATAATAAAAAAGAAAATTAACAAGGTGTATAAAGGCACTTTCTAATTAACAATAAACATGAGACCATACATCCAATTATCTTAGTGGGGAACATTGAAATGGATTAACAACATACATGAGAGGATACACACTTTGTGCATCCAGTTTTTCACTTGTGTGTCACAGCAGGAAAACAACTCCGAACAGAAACCGACCTCAGACACAGAAGAAAGGCTCCACCAGCAAAATGGAAGGAAAAAAAAAAGGTAAGGAAAGAACAGTTGCAACAGCTGGGTGGGACTTTGTACTATGACCTGCAGAAGCAGTCAAGTCTGAGCTGCAGATTTGGCTGAGGACAGCAACACAGCAGGACATCTGGGAGTTAAAGAAACTCTTCATGGCCACCCAGCAGTCTCATAAACACAGGGCTTTTGTTTGCGTGGTGAGGAACATAAGAGTTCTCAGACCACCAAACCAAACTCTTCTTTTATTCACTCCACAAAGTACAAAAGAGACAAACCCAGAATATCCCAGCTAGATTCTCCACATTCCTGCTGAGAGCAGTCTCAGAAACCAAAATGCAGCAAAGCACAGAGCAGATAGCAGCTGTGATGGACATGAGCAGAGGATTTCAAAGGAAAGGCAGGGATCCTCTGGAGAGTGTCAAGTGAGGGAGTGTCAGTGTGCAACTGTGTTGTACTTCCACGTATAATTATAAATGTGTCATTTGACATAATCGGAGGCAGGCCACAGTTAAACCACGCTGCTATAAAAGTAAATGCTTCTCCTGTTTTGTGCCCAGGCTGTTGTAATCCTGTCAGCAGCTCATGTTAGAGCCTCTTCTACCTCATAATCTGAACTAAAAAACAACTGTGTCATGTGGTGTTTGACTTAATCCCAATACTACCACTACTATTGAAACTACTTCTGTTACTAGTAGTAGTACTACTACTCCAAGTTGCTTCTTTTTTCTATCTGATGAGTGTCCTTCATCAGTAAAAGACAAATACAGTAAAAAAAATAAAGATTGCATGAAAATGGATTAATGTGGACTGTTACACTTAATATTTACAGTGTAAAATAAACTGTCCCTAATTTCTCATAGTATGACGTGACAACGTATTTCCAGTGCAGGCTCGGTAATCTAATTGTTATCAGCTAGAGAAAATATTTGCACCGGCAGATCCAAGTGTCCACAGATAAGACAAGGCCAGAGGATAACAAGATGCAGACTTTCACAAGACTGGGGAGGGGAAGAGGCCCCGTGGCCAATGGGAGGAGGGGAGTGAAGGTCACGTGGGGTGGAAAAAGTGTCCCGGGCTACATTACAAAACCATCTGGTGGAGACAAAAGCTTAGAGCACAATGGAATCCTGTACACAGTTTTTGTTTTTCACTCTAAAAGTACCAAATGAAAAGAAAAAGTCTTCCACTCATTTATAAGTACATATGGCATAACTTGTATGTCTCTACATTACAAATATTATTTTTATTTAATATATCTATTATGAATGATTAAAAAGTATTTATGCTGCTACTTTCACGAATTTATATAATCGTTTCCCAGAAATTGAAAATGTCCACAAAATTGAAGATGAGATCTCAACCAGCAAAAAGCGAGTTGGTGGACATATGTTTCTGCACATACGGGTACCACACATCTAACAAACCGGAATTAAATTCAGGATTAACTTGGGTATTTTTGCATCTATCTAAGTGCAGATAATTAAAAAAAATAGCATTTAGAATTTTTTGATTTTTCTGAATTTTTTACATTTTGGAATTTAAGTACTCCTGCAATTTTAAGTATGTCCCACAACAGTAATACCTTTATTAATTAGCAAGTTTCAACAATCACATCACCTGTGTTTTCATTTCATGTGTGTTTGTGCTCAGTCTTTGGCGTAATAGTATGCGACTCACCAGTTTGTAGTCCTTATGTAGTTTGCTGTACTGGAACATGTTGCAGAGGACAGTTGAAGCGGCTCTAGCAGCTTTATAACTCCCGCAGCTGGGCCAAGACACAGTGACAGACATGAACACACGAGGACCGGGGACACCGAACCACACGCACTTCTTTCTTTGTGCTCAGCAAAAGGCCAAGCAGTTAAAGCACCAAAATGTGTAAGGTCATGAATGAGAAACAAACTAGAGGTCACACAGGAGTCAGCCTTAGGAACGTCCAAACCGACAAAATGGGACGCAAAAACTACTCTGGTTCTTACGAATCTCCCCGAAAATTAATTGTTTTATTGTTTACCCTTTTAATGGAAGCTTGTGGTACTATATGATACCATAAAATAGCAAATATTCATCATATATCACGGCTGCTGAACGTGGACAGGAAATATGCGCCCGTGAGCTGCTAAAACCAGCTGGAACTGGTGTCACACAGAACACGCAGGTCTACCTGTTATCATGGGATGTCTTGATGCCAACCAGTTTTGGCAGTCCATTAAAAAATGCAATGTCACGGGCTGCTAGGGAACTGGAGGCGACCAGGTTATTGAGGGCCCCGCATATGTTGACCACCACCTCGCTGGATGGCGTTTTCTGATGACCATCTCCGGGTAGCTTTGACACCAAAACCTTCACTACATTCGTAGCTGCAAAGACAGAGAACACGTGCGTTTGAAAGATCCACCTTTGCTCCAACCTGAACGCGCCTGGAACAAAAGCAACGTTATTTGGCCACCTACCCATGTGGTCTTTGTTGGAGCAGTGCCTGGCGAGATTTCTCAGTAGGCCAGTCAGAGGCTTTAGCTCCACGTCGTTGCCGGTGTCTAACAGATCCAGTAGGATGGGCAGCATCCTCTCCTGCTCCAGCACCACACCACTCAGAACTGATGCCCACTTGGACACAGGACGTAAGATCCCACAAGCTTTGTTACTATTGCGACCTTAAAAAGGAATTCACGAATGTTGATTTTGCTTGCGTAAGGACCTACCCTGCTCTCTCCTGCGGTGATGTTCTGCAGAGCTCCTACAGCAGCCTCACGGCCGGTAGAGTTGCTGTCACTGCTCTGGAGAACAAGCTTATACAGGCCCACCACCTTAGGGTGCCAAAGCCACTCAGCCCCTTTAGGCTGGCGAGACACTTCAGATAGTACGGACAAATTCTCACGACGCTGCCATGGAAGAGGTAAAAGAAAATTGTGGTAAGATAAAGCACAGTGTGTTCATTCAAAGCGATTCAACAGATACGTGTAAATAAAATAAAATTAGAAAATCATTTTTATCTATAAAAACACTAAAATGGTTTATTCTGTGCATTTTTTTATGTAAATATGGGTATAACTCTACTGCTTCCATAGCCCCGACTTAATACAAGCTCAATACCACCATATAAAAATACCAGCCAGGACCACAAGAACACAGTGGGTTTGCTCCACTTGGCTCTTTTTCTTGGTGCACAAAGGCCACAACAGTCACTCCTGCCATGCGTGCGCTCTGTATCACTCTTGGTGCCACCTCTTGCACAAAAGGTTATTCAGTATGTGTGGATGTGAAGCTTGGCAAGAATGGAGTGCCTAGTTACTGTTGCTATGCTTTGATTGGACAATTACTGCTGAGAGGAGAGATTTGAGACTAAAAAAGTACTTTAAGGACTATTTTGTATTGCTCTTTTTGTAAAGCTGAGACTAAATTTCACAGGAAGCGTGGGAGGATGAGTTTTAAAAGAGGTCACTGCTTGGGCCACATGATAGCAGGACATTCTCTGGATAAAACAAAGTCTTTTTCAGGGACATCCATGCTTATTTCAGCAGGACATAGCGCGGTAGGCCGGGTAGCGCGGGTGTGCCAGTGAAAATCTCTGGTGCGTTATCAAGTGCTAAAACACGACAACAGAGACCCCACACTGTTCACTAACTGAAGCCGTACATCCAGAAAAATGAGAAAGAATTCCACCTACAAAGCTTCAACAATTAGTGTCCTCTCTTCCCAAACACTCAGTCAGTGTTACTAAAAGGAAAAGGTGATGTAACACAGTGGTAAACGTTCCCCTCTCCAGCTTTTAGGCGACTGTGGCCAGGTCTGGGGTTTGTAATTGCCTTCATTTTTCTTCAAAGAGTAACGTGACCAGCTTGTTGTGAGTTGGAAATTGGAGCCTCCCTCTGGACTTTTGGCCTCTTCTCAGGTATCTGTGTTATATTACTTATTAGCTACTAGCATACTCATTAGCTAGCTATATCTGCAACACCCGAAACACGTGAGCTGACCCTTTCACTGACTCTTTAGCTTTACCTCAAAATTCAAGTATATGTAACACAGTCCAATGTTGAAATATTATTTTTTTTCCTGCTTTTTGTTCTTTATTTGTTGCTGTGGGAATGAAAAGATAAAAAACGGCGGACAGCGCTTCTGTGAAGCAAACACTGCTTCCCTCATCGTGCACAAATCACAATGTGCTTGTTAATATTTTCAAGCTGAGTGGCTGAAAGCGGAAAAGGTCTAAAAGTGTGTTAAATGGTGGGAAAGGGTTTGATATCTTTTGTTTATGTTTAACCATAATGGTGCATTTAGTAGCCTCCACTTTCACTTCACATCTCAGTCTTCAGCAGTATATTTTCTTGTAAGACCCAAAGCTGCTTTTTTTAGAACTTAATGTAAAGCTGACAGTTTATTTGTATCAAAAAAACAGGCAGAACATGCAGAATTTGTTCATTTCTATTCATGACATTAACATTAGACATGCATGAAGGGCAGATCCCCGGGTTTGCCAGATTATTATATGTAATTGGTGAATGTTAAATGAATCTCACCTCTGTGTCCTTTTTGCTATACAGAGTAAAGCAGCCAATAGCGTCGCTCTCTCTGATGGCCGTGGCTCTCCTTGGGCCCTCTAGACGGAGACGGACGGAGGGAGGAAGCTCGGTGTACAGCTGGTAAGACAGGTTCCTCATCACACACAGCGAATTCTCCAAACCCTGAACATGAAGGAGGACAGAAGGAGAAACACTAAGTCATCACAAGATTAACTATAGCACTGATTCAAAAAAGAAGACAGCAAATATATCTAATGATAAATTAGGACAGATAAATACTATAAAGTTTTGATTTGTTAGGAGTTTCAGAAGCTGGATTCAGTCTGTAAGGTTTACAGGCAGTGACCAAATCTTTAATGTGTTCTGATGTGTATAAAAGAAATATGTATTATCTTAACTCATCTTATTTATTGAAAAGTATCAGTCAAGTCAAGATTGGCTCTTTACAGTCCGGCTCCACACATGCTAAACTGTGTGTAAACATGAGTGAAAAAGAATGTAGAAACGTTTCCTTCTCACACTAAAGACCGCTGAAAGCAGAAAACACTAAGAGATAAAGAACTGATCTGGATAACAAGCTGGAATTCTTGCATTTCCGCGGCCCCGTCAGCTAATCCAAACTGCGCGTCCGTGTAACAGTGATTCTGGACGTTACCTTATCATCTGGCCTCTCCTCTTGTTCTATGTAGGACACCAAGGAGTCCACCAGGCCCTGCATATCTCTCATCTTCTGTCTTGTCCGTTCATTTACAGAGCTCAAGTTTCTATAAACACACACACACACACACACACACACATTGCATTTGCAATTTACTGGATCTACAGAAAGCATTGATTCTTTCTATTAAAAACAAGGAAATACAATCCTGTAGATTTTTTTTCTTAGAAAAATAATAATGATTTGATTCATTGTTTGGATAAAGCAGGTATAGCAGATGACTGACTGACCGACTGACTGACTGACTGTTTTGTAAAGGTAATAAGTGGAGAGGGGCCTTCTGTTGTTTTACCTGAGGCAGCCAGTGGTGTTGTAGAAGATTTCCCTCTCAGATGGACTCAGTGGCATACTGCTGCACAGAGGGACCAGGACCTTCTCTGTCAGCTCAGATAAAGCCTCTTTGGACAGTTTCTCTTTCAGGTTGTCTCTGGAGGACAGATTCCACAGGACACCTGCAGACCCAACATGCTTTTACTCTGCAGCGTAACTACAAACCTGAATAAATGCATAAATAAAATGAAATATATGTATAATAGAATTGTCATGAAAACGGTTCTTTGCAGTTCCAAACATATTTAAGGTGTTTTTATCTCTCCCATGACATTATTTCTTTGCCATTACTCTTGAAGACATGCAGAGGGAAATGATTGCAAATTAGACGATGACGTCGTTTAATAACTGCTACCGACTTTTTTGACAGCCAATTGCGAATTTCCTCATCGAGGAGTTGGCGTCACAGCCGTTCAAACTATAAAAATTACCCAGCGACTGAATCACTTGTTTTCAATCATCTTAAGGGTCCAAGCCCCACAGAAAGGACTTCCCACGTCTATCGCAGTTTCACACTGAGAAGAGAACCCTTACCCAGTGACGGGCGGTGAGGTTGGCGGCTGGTGAGGCACTGACTTCATCACAATCAGATTTACAAACATATCAGCCCTACAGACTATCTTATCCAACATTTGACTGGCAGCAGTAAACAGGTTATGTTTAAGGTCTCATATCGACATTCTTTACCCATACAAACTGTAGCACAAAAAAAGCACATTTAATTGAAAAAAAAATGTTATTGTATTCTTACATTTACTTAAAAATAAAGTCTGCAGCTCTGCAGCCACTGAATCATAAGAAGAATCCTTGGGATAACGAGCGCCCCCTACTATGATGCAGGAGAACTGCGTGCCTCACCTAGCGCCTCTTTTTAGCCGCTTTATGATCGCTCAGCATAAGAAACGTTCCACACATAGTTGTTGACAAAAAACACTACATGATATATTATATACATCAGCTAAACTATCAAAATTTACTTCATATTGCTATAGTTCAGGGGTGGGCAATTATTTAGCCTGAAGGGCCACATTGGGTTTTAGATTTTGATGAAGGGGCCGTCCAGGTGGTGCTTTGGAAACCAACCCCCCCAAATGAAGATTGGAGGTTAACTAATAATCCTGCTTGATGGACTATTGACTGCGAAAATATTTAGATGAGCTTGTAAACTGGTCCAACTAGAGATGGATGATGACGCTCCAGATGATGTTTGGCCCCACCTTCTTGAGAGGACATGTTAGCATGCTAGCTGAAGGGGGGGTCTGAACCTGTTTCAAGCTGACAACCCTCTTCATTTGGCTTCTGGAGGCTCAGCCAGCTGCTGCCTCACTTCAGGTCTCGCCTGAACGGTAAATGTGAAAATTCTGCAATTTTAATAAGAAATAATCTAAAACTGGTGACGTTAAATGGAAAATAACTTTATGGTGCAAATCAGTATATAAATACAACCATTTAATTTTTTCTTTTTCATTTTTGTTCTTTTCATGATGACAGCTGAGGCACGGCCTCACCTGCCTCCCCTGACTGCAGCTCCCTGCCCTAACCGTCTCCAGTATTATTCTGCCCCCTCCTTAAACCACCTACTCCCTTGGTCAGTCTGATGCCCAAGGAGACTGTGCTTACACTGGCACTCTCAGATAAACACTACAAAGTTGGCTGCTCTGTGAATATGCAGGGTCTTTGCCAGCCCTTTTACTTATCCAGTTGTTCCTTAGACCAGAAGAGTAAAGATCCTTGTGCTACATTCATGGGACGAAAGAATTTATGCCAACTTGATGTGTTTCTCACTAAATCTGGCACCTTTTCAAATCGTCTCGGTTACCTGTTTTTGTCAATAGCAACTGGCGACAAATCTAGTGACCTTTTCTGGTGTTGGAGACGTTTCTGGTGTTTTGGATACTGGATACTGAAAGCTCTGCAGTTACAATCCCCAACGAGCTGCGGGTGCTGCTGCGATCTCCTCCCCTGTCCCAAAACACTAACAGGCTCTTTTGTTCCATTAAGGGAAATGTTGTCAAGTTAAAATCATCTACACGCAAAACAAACAAACAAACAAAAAAAAAACCAGAAACAGTGAAATATGTTGTGGAAAAAATGTTCATTGTTCATGTCTTACTGTGATTTGTTGTAGGCCTCAAAATAAAGCACAAGGTTAGTGTCCAAACCAACCATGAGAAAACTAATTTAAAAAAAAATCTGCCCCAAGCCCAAATAAAAGAGGGTAGACGTTGAGCTAGCAATTTCACCCCACACAGCAGCAGGACAAAATCTACGTTGTGACGTTATTTTGAGAAGTGATGGCCTATAAAACAGAATCAACGGGGGGAAAAAGGTTCTTTGCAGTACCAAACATATTTAAGGTGTTTTTATCTCTCCCATTACATTACTTCTTTGCCATTACTCATGCAGAGAGAAATGATTGCAAATTAGACGATGACATCGTTTAATAACTGCTACCGACTACTACTTGACTTCACAGCCATTATAAAATTACCCACTGACTGAATCACTTGTTTTTAATCACCTTAAGGGTCCAAACCACACTGAAAGATGCAAACAATAAGTTACCTGCGACTAGCGAAGTCGCGAATATTACAATATTCGGCATCGCGATTATTTTTCATATTCATGATTACCGTCTATTATTTATTTTATTCACAAAGTTGCATAAAATAACTATAAAGTCTGAGTCTGACGTCATCTTATTGCGCCAGCAGCAGCACACAGCATCACCGTGGCAACCACGTGTTTTTTTTTGGTTTTAAGCCTAACGATAAAGCCAGTAATGTGGATGAAGCTAATTTGCCGTAAAAAAAAAAAAAAAAAGCGCTAACGCAACAAATCTGAAACGTCTACAGATGCCAAACTATTTCTTCAAGTCATTCAAAAAGTCATTAAATTGCTCTTATTCATTAAGGTGTACGGAATGTGTATCTAAAGCTCATTATGCTATGATAGTAGAATATAAAAAAGAAAAAATAGTCGTTTATCGCGATTATTTTTCTAATTGTCTCCAGAAATTCCTAATCGTGACAGCCCTACCTGTGACTGTCTTTCGAAGCTCCTCATCGGGTTCACGCAGGATGCTGACAAGACGCACAACTCCGCCTGCATCTACGAGCGCTGCTTTGTTGTCGGTGTTCTCGTAGATGAGGTTACGCGTAGCACCAGTGGCGTATCGCAGCACAGCTCGGTTATCGCTGGAGAAAAGCTGAACCAGAGCTGGAATGCCGTGCAGATCACACACCTGACAGAGAGAGATGATCGCAATGAACCCAAATGTGTGTCCATTTAGCTCAAAGGTCCCTCATTTAAATCTGGTGCAGCGACCCGTTGCCATCACTAGAGACAATCACAACCCTCAGATCTCAAGTCAATAAATACGGATGCGACTGTGACCAAACGCAGTGGTGCATGTGCTGCTCTTACCTGCTTTTTGGCATGGTTGCTATGGTAACACTGATGTTGTATGTATGCGGCACCGAGAATTTGCAAGGCAGCATCTGACTCTGACAGATATCTCACAGCTGTAGCCATGTCCAGACTCTGCATCCTGCGCACACACACACACACACACACGTTTTTTGGACAGTTGAGCTGTGGTGTGTTGTGAATGGTGCACACTGACCTCCAACCTTACTGACCAGCGACTTTCAGATTTATCAGGCTCATTCTTACCTTCACTCAGGTGCGCTCATCAAACATTCGACAGAACTCGATGCTAAATTCTGGAGTTTCTTGGTCACAGATCAGTTACTCAAATGAAAATGTTCAAAATAAAACCTTAATTAAATGAGTGTAATTAAGTGTTTAAACAGAGTCATCAAGATTCCTTCTGATTTCACAAGATTTTACTACCTAAAGATGACCTTTATTGAGTAGAATTACTGTTAAAGGTTCAAATACAAACCTTTACTCAACTTCAAATTGTTCTTTTACACTTAAGATTGGATAAAATATACCTCCATCAAAATATATGTCAAATTCTTGACTTATTTGAAGTGTTTTGATGCTTTTGGTGACTATAAAACAAGCTGGGTTGCCCCAACTCTGACCCAATGCTGGAACCAGTGTCATGGAAATGGGCTGACTCATATATTTATCAGAAAAAAACGTTCTTTAACCAATGCCTTACATCATTCAAGCAGCATAAACGTTTAAGAGAAGCTTCCCCGAAACCAGCCGTTTTCAGACGCAACACATCCTGCAGAGAAAAACTAGGTCTCACCCATCCAGGGGGTCGTTGCTGTGTATAGAGGCTCCATCCATGACATCCACTCCTTTGCCAACGCTCCTCACGCTGTGAAGCGAAGCAGCTCGGTGCAGTGGGGCTTGGTACTGGGCGTGATTGGACCTGGACACATGTTGGGTGGGGGACACATGCTGCCACTGTGTCCCCCACCCATTTCCAGCTACGGGGATTACTCGGCCGCTTGCACCCCAGCCCTCTTGGAGAAAGGCGGAACCCTGCTGTTGGTAATGCTGCTGTCGGTTGGTAATACGGCTGATGGTGCGGTGGGAGGGGCCTTTGTAGGTGTATTGATAAGGCAGCTCCTCCTCCTGCCAGTAACCTCTGTCTTGGGCCAACGTGCCACTGAGGCTACGTCTCAGGGTACCAGAAGGAGGCAAAGTGAGTGGAAACAAGGCTTTTTCTGTGGGAACTGGCACGGGGGCAGAGAGCAGCTCCTGGTCTGCCTGACACAGTGACTTTGAACGTCTGGTTCTGCTGTGCACCTGAGAGGAATGGAAGCTACTCTGGACAACGCTGCTTTGTTTCTGCCTCGCTCTGGAAGTGGTTTCCACCGCCGAGCGAGAAGAGAAGCCAAACGAGTGAAGAGGGGCTGTGGAGACCTGCGGGGTTAAGAAAAAGTTAGCATCACAAAGGCTTTTCTTTACAAGAGGGACATTTTTGTTCTATTTTCCTCACATTTTTAAGTGTCAATTATCAAAACCTATCCATTCTAACAATTCTCTCCTTAATCAAAGTCCAGCTACTGGAAAATGCAGGAAGTCCACAGCTGACCTTTTCATTGTTAGACCAGTTAGTCTAAAGCCAGATGTCCTGTTTATGTTTTCTTTTGTGCTTTCATTGTTCTGAACGTAACGATCCAGCTCAGCCTCTACAGCATTTAAGCAGACAGGAAATCTTGCGCACGCGTGTGTGTGTGTGTGTGTGTGTGTGTGTGCAGGTATGCTTGACCATTTTTTTCATTTCACCAGAAGGTCGGGCGGGTTAGCTTAAGTTGTGACCACAGTTTAAAGAAATCAACCCAACTCTTTAGATAACATATTGACATTTTATAAAATGAGATAACCCAGGTATAATATGTATCTTAATGAGCACCAAACTGTGTTAAAGTCCATTAGAATTGGAATTATTAAGTACTTATGTAAGTATTCACACCCTGTGGAGCGTGCAGACTTCTCAGCCCACCATGTTGTTCCCTGACTGAGGGCTCTGAAACAGGCTTTAAGCCAAGATTAAATCATTCAGGGTCACAGGGGTGGGGGTGGAAGGGGACTCTACATCAAGTACACAAAGAAGACCCTCAGTCAAACGCATAGCTGTTCGGCTAAAAGAGCCACAGAGTCTCAAAAGTCGGATTCCCAGGGCGTAAAACACCCTAACGACCTGCAGAGCTGGACAGATGGGGCGCTGGTAATATCCAAACGTCTTGTCTTTGAACTAAACGAGGTAGAAACAGCGTTTCCAAGTGTGCTGATTCAGCTCCTGTCTAATGTGAGTCTGGCAGGTGTTACTCACAGCCATGGTCCGACTTGGTGTGTGTATCATGGACCTGGAGCTGAAACCGTGGCTGTGGCTGAAGCCCCGTGCGTCAGGAAAACTGAAGTCTAGACAAAGAGAGGACAATAAGCGTCACGGTCACAATCAAAGTTTCCTGTAGTGGCTTAAAGGCCGGCCAGGGAGTGCAACAGGATATTGAAAAAGAAACAACTGTGGTAAATACATTCAAACAAAGCTAAAGAACTTCTCGTTACACTTGGTGAAGAGCCAGGGATGATTTGTTTTTTGACGTACAGTCATCAAACGCTGTTCTACCGCAGAACACACAAACCTCACAGTGCAAATGAACTGCACAAAACAGAATCAAGCTGCTGAAAGCTTCTACACAATCGGGTTATTCAATCTAAACACTCACACTCAGCATTTTATGTGTACAGCTATAAAATGAAAGGGGGAAACAAGAGGGGCTAGTATCATAAAAACAACACACATGAGCCAGTCCTGCAGGCGGAAGGAAGGAGGGAGGAGCTGGGCTGCATGCCTGAGCATCGGCATCACCAGGTTAAAGGTCAGGGAAGGTATGGCCATATCTGACCACACAGAGGGGTTATGGATTGTCCACTCTTCAACAATGTTAAGTGAAATCCAAGATGTATGTTGGATTTGTCCTTTTTTTTTTTAAACAGTGATAAAAAAAAAAAAGTCACAAACCATCTCTGATGGAAAGAGCTGTTGTTCATTACCACCGAGTAAACCCGTTAACGTCCTTCAAATGATCAGAAAGCCTGTTCAGAACTGCTGTATGTGAATGAGATAAAAAGGCACAATGCACCTTCTGTCCCCTGAGGGTGAAGAAGCGCATGTTGAAGGAGTACAGTATATTTTTGCAGACATACTCTGTGCTGCAGGTGGTCCACGAACGTTGTTGAAAGTCTCGCTTTTCTTTGATCCCAAAGATTCCAAACATCCAGACCTTTCTTTCAGAGTAAATGATGGAGTTCTGAGACATCTTTCCAAGGTCAAAGTCAAAGTCAGCGTCGCCATTCACATATTGTTTTATTCGCATGGGGAACAAACGAAAGCGACTTAGTCAAAATGTAGAAAGCAGAGGAAAAGTTACTGCATGTCAGCAAATGTGTTCCGTGAGAAACTGCTGCTCTGCTGTTGCTACAACAGTTTTTTTTCAACTCTGACTGAACACACGATTGTGCTATCAAGTCGGGTGCGCTTAAACTTTGATTTGTGAAACACAAGGAGCCTTTCAGTGGCTTCTGAGCGCAATCCCTGCTTTGATGCAGCCAAACGCCACTCTTCTTACAGTAAAGCTCTCTGTTCCGATAATCTCCCCTAAAATACTTCTATTCTGCAACATTAGCCTTAACGGAGTTTAGCAAGCTTACTTCGTTTTAACTTAACTCCACACAGCTACACCATCTTCTTTAATGAACAAAGGAGTTCAGCCATTCATGTCTTATATTTTCTGGGGTTATTTTTGGGAGAGAGGATGTTTTGATCCACAGGATGAACTCAACAGCTTCGTGTTAACAGGTTTTCGCTGTCACGGAAACTGAAATGTGTGTTCATGCTTTTCCTCTGGGTTTATCGTCCGATAGGAAATAAATAAATCCCACCACCTAATTGCCAAATTACAGACCACTAAAATAGACTCTGATAACATGGAGAGATGATGTTGATGGAATGTCCAGCACACACCCACACACACCCACACATGCCCAGACGCACACCTACACACCCAGACACTCATCCTTCTACTTCTATCTTTGTGAGGACCTTCATAGAGGTAATGTATTACTCAGTACCTTACCCTAACCCTGCTAACTAACCCTCTGACCCTAAAACTAAACCCAATTCTCAGCGAGGACCAGCCAAAATGTCCTCACTTTGCTAGTAGAATAAGTAAGTTATACTGCGTTGTAACAAGTACAAGAACACACACACTGATCGCCTAATTTATCTATTTCCTTTCTTTATTTTCACAAAACTGCATCCAAATGTTATTATTATTGCATCTTGTTGTAAATCTTGTTACGGAAAACTTGTGTTCAAACAAGTTCCTGGCAAATCTGTGATCTTTCAATAACAACACAAGTCTATTCAGGTAACCATCTTAGAGCCACTTTAAAAAGCCTAAATCTCATCCTTTTCAGAGGAAATCTTGTTTACAAAATTCAATTCAATCTCAGAGGGAAGATTAAGGGCTTTATCGGATTTTCAGTTCAACTTTGATCGGAACTTAATTACCACTGATGAATGCTAGTCGATGATATGACTGCATTAAAAAAGCTGGTGACTACATCCAAATCTGTGAGGACAGCTGTGACATGCTAGCAAGACAGTCCCTAAACTGTAACTATTTCTGGGAATTTGGGCGTTTCCGACAGGACTCCCCCCTTTGTCTGTGCATGCAAACATGATACAGAGCAGATAAGCCAAAAGGAAAAGCACATTTCTGTAATGACGGTTTAACTGTTTAAATGAATTTAGAAATATGCACGTGGTCATTTTCAAAATAAAAGCAGCCTTTAAACAGCAGACAACCCAGGTAAAATCCCAAGTTCTTATCAAACCGAAAGTGCAGCAGACACAAAGACATGAGTCCTTCTGCTAATTTGCTTATAAGAAATAAGAACAATTCAGGGTTATGACCCGGGAGCTCATCAGCCAGCTGTGGATCAATTGGACTTCCTGGGCTGACACACACTTCCTTGGCCCACACACACACTCCTCGGCACAGAAGCAGGCTTAATCAGCACATTTGGAACACTGATTCTTTTGTGACTATTCTTCCTGAAGCTGCAAACACATTAAAGTTTCCACAGGCAGAAATAGAGGAAATGATACAAGTGGGTGCTCGGACGTGAACGCAAAACTGAAAAAAAAACAAAAACACCCAAACTTTTTTATGCTTGCTTTTGTATTTGTCTTTTTTTTTTTTTTTTTTAATGGTTTTATGTTTGTTGAACAGAACTCACACTATTCATTTCATAGCGATCCATTGGTCTTTGATTGTTAAAAACGGCGCACTGTTAGTTAATAACCTACACATCCTGAAGCCAAAACCACCAAAGACATTAAAGATGGAATAGGAGTTGAAAACTGCACATCATCCGCTGCCAGCACATTTGCACTTTCCTTGCATAACAGCTTTGGTTCACATCTGTTGTTTGTGAGCTGCAGATGGACCTGCCCATCTCTGGTTCTGCGCTACACTCCAGACAGTTTGGTGGACACGTTTGACGAAATCCTAAACCGTTTTTGTTTTTTCTCGATAATCTATGTTTTAGGACATTTTAACGTCAGCCTACAGACTCCCATCATTTGCCAGAAAGGGGAACGACTGGACAACCACGGATCCGTAGTTCAGTTTGTCTGCATCCGGCAAGCCTGACAGAATTTGCTCCAGTGTTTTTCAGGTGGTTCTGCAGGGAGAATTTAAAGGCCAGCAGGCACCTGCATGTGTTCCCTGGTGTTCCCTTACATGCAGACAGCCGACTCAGACCAGCAGAGAGCCACATTTAATATTAATGCTTAATGAGCTTTTTGGTAAATGAATATCAGTTCTTTTTTTAACCTCATCATCCAAAAATATAAGAACTTATGCTATGAACTTGTTACTGATTACCATCACCATTTGCTTTAATTAATCAGATCTAGAGCGGAACAAAGGCTGAGAAAAGCTGTGTAAATGACTTTAACCAGTTTTAATATTAAGAAGGAAAAAAGATTACGATGTGTTTTTGTTTTGTTTTAGTACGTTAGTTTTCATTGTGTGGACGTGCGTAAATGATGTCATACACGCGTTTTTAATTAACGCGCACTGATCGAGGCTCATCGAAGGTGAGAAACTGATGAGACACGGAGGCTCACCTGGGGATCCGACCAGCGAGTCGTCCAGTCTGGGCAATGAGCAGGACTTCTTCTCAGCCAGACGCATTCGGACCTGCTCCTGGACTCTCCGCGCTTTGGCCACCGGGTCTGGAGATGGGCCGTCCGAGGGAACCATGTACGCAGTGCAGGATGTGTTTGGCTGCAGAGCGGACAGAAAACAGCTCTCCGCCACAGCCACACTCATCTTGAGCCGAACAGAAAAGCAAGATGACCCGGTGGGAAAAGAAAAGTCTGGTGCTACCAAACCAGGGTCCGGGTGCGGCGCGCCCGGTGGATGACTTTGTCTGCTCGAATGTCGGCTGCGAAATGGAGATTAGTCGGTGTGTAGGCGGGACCTGTGGGGCTGGGGGGGCGACCACAGTCCACCTACCGTCAGGACAACTCAATCACCCTGCAGAAAGCAGGCTGCTGATCACGAACTTAGCACAAACGTCTCTCCTGCGTAAAATCTTGGTCGCACTGCGACCTACATGAAAGTCTAGTTTTGAAAGTTTGGACTAATTTCTACATATGTGACGAATTATATATAGCGTCACAAATTATATAGACTTACTGTATAGACGGTTGTTCATGCCTTACTGACATAGTGACACCACAGTGATGTAGGTGGCGCAAGACGCAGTCCAGTAACCAACAGTGAGAGTGTTGACTTTATGTTTAATCCTTCAAATCATTTTGTTTCATTGTTTTATTAGTTTGAGATCATTATTCTAATACAGAGGTGGGCAAACTAAGGCCCGGGGGCCACATGTGGCCCGAAGAACTATTTAACCCGGCCTGCAGAGCCTTCACAATCATTTCTCCAAAAGCCAAATGAAGACGGTTGTCGGATTGATTGGTTAGAAAAAGGCTCAGACCCCCCCTTCACCTAGCATGCTAACATGTCCTCTCAAGAAGGTGGGGCCAAACATCATGTGGAGCTTCATCATCCATTTCTAGTTGCACCATTTTACAGGCTCTTCAACATATTTTCTCAGTCAATAGTCCATCAAGCAGGATTATTAGCAAACCTCTGATCCTCATTTGGGGGGTTGGTCTCGTGCACCACCTGGTCCCTTCATCAAGATCTAAAACCCAACGTGGCCCTTCAGGCTAAATATTTGCTCACCCCTGATCTAATATGAATCCAGTGCAGACAAGTTGGGTCACATTTCTGGGCTTGTTGTTTAAATTCAGTTATTGATCACTGATGTAAACTAACTTCAAAATCTGGAACGTGTTGCCTTGTGTCTTTGTACCAGATTATGGAGCTTCTCTAACTTTTCTGAGTAATGACTGTTGTGTCATAATCCACTCGCCTCAAGTGACTATTTCTAAACTATTAGTATGAAACTGAAAAGCTGCCTAGAAATAGAAATGCCTAGAAAAAGGAGACATATTCATCATTGTAATTACTGTATCTACTACGTGGGGGGAAAAGTCAGGCAGATGAAAGTCGTTCCTCCAGAAGCTAAAGAGACAGCTGACCTCCAGGTGAGTGGCTGCCTGCCCTGCCTGTAAAATTCCACAGCTCTCCTCTAAAGCTGTTGGAGTCTTCAGTCATTTCAAGCAACTCTCAAAACTTGATTTCATGGCTTCTGTCTATATGTTAGGTAACATTTTACAACACTTTGTTGGCCTAAGCAGTGAGAGGAGGGATGTGGAGGGAAGGTGGAGTCAGGGGTCAGATGGCCAAGCTGAGCTGACATGATGAAGAAACATTTTAGAAAACTAACCGCAGTGTTACATCATCACAAAGCACACCCATAGTTCACTGGCGTGAGCACGAACTCCTGACTAGCAGACATGATTTCAGCTGTTATGACACCCCATCTCCCCTCTAAAGCTTTTCTTCTGCTATGTCATGGTGGCAGATCTGTGAAATGAAGCTGGTGCTGAATGTCTCATATCTAAAAGTCTCCCAGTATGCCCAGTCCAGCACTCTGTGCATTGACCTCCAGGGCGAATAAAACAGAGGAGGGATGTTTTTTTTTTTTCCTGTTGGTGTGGTAGTATTTAAGCCCCCAGGAATGTGGAAATAACCTCATCATGATAAATACTCGTGGGAGATCTGGGAGCAAAGTCTGAGTGCAGAGCAGCAAAATGTGAGGAGCAGAGAGGCTCCGGGAGGGATCAGTGCAGCCTGTCCCAGTCCTGCCAACAACACTCCACCGAGATTTCACACAAACTTAATATAATGAGGAATGTGAGAGGTGTTTTTAGTAAGAGTACACACACACACACACACACACACCCACACACACACAACAAAGCCATGACCTTTTACACCTGCTTGTAAACTCCACAATGGTGGTAAAGTGTAGTAAATGCGGTTAACAAATATGGAAACAAATCTTATGTTTTGGTTTAGGAAAAAAAAAAAGATTTTCCTAACGTGGACCTGACCTGCCTGCCTGTAGGTGCCTACAGATACCGTACGTGAAGACATCTTCAGTGTGCGTATAGATACTTGTCAATTTCTTTAAAATCACAACCATAAATCTAATCACATCATAACCATTTGGAATTGTGATACGTCACAGTAAGGGTTTGGGATAGGTTTGCGCAAAGTTCTGTAAGTGTGCTCCAATGTGTAAAATCTTTAAACAATACCAAAAAGCGGGAACAACAGCTGCACTTATATACAGTATTTCAACTGTCAGTTTATCTGCCAAGGAAAAGATTCCAGACAGAACTTGAAGAGCGTTCTCTACAGCAGACGTATCACAGCAGGCTCATCTGGATGCACATTTTTGTGTGACACTACCTGGAGTTTAATCTCCGTCGATCATACGTACAGCTGTAACAAACCTGTCCCCTTCGCAGTTGCAAGAACTTGTAAATCAAATTTTACACCAGTTTATGTACATGTAAGTTTGAACGACTTCATGTATATTTTTTCACCCAAAAAGCTTAAAATGGAGACAAATGTTCAATTCTGCACACACATTATCCTGCTGGTTGTTTTTTTTTTTTTGCTGTATGGCTTATCAGTAAACTCATATGCATATAGATGCTGCATATATTTTTTCATTATACAACATAAAAAAGAGCAAAACAGCAGTTAGAAGCTGTCTCCTTGTCCAAAGTTCAACACCACTTTGGTGCCAATGTTTCAAAGAACTAGCTACAGTAAAGCAAATATTTCTTTTCAAATATGTGGCTAAAAGGAAGAATCTTGTCTTGGTCTCTTTCCAGATGAACAATCTAGAAGTGCTTGGTAGCTGGTGAACTTTAATGCTAAACAGAGCTTGGTCATCAGCACAATCTCATGGGAGCCTTAAAGAAAGACCAGAAAACGAAATAACTTGCCCAAAATCATCCGTGAATAAGATTCCTTAACATGAAAAACATTTTAATTGACTGTTCCACATGCTTTGTGGGTGTTCTTCCCCCATGTATGTCCTGGGAACTGATTCATAACCAGACCATGACTCTGTAAACCTGTTTTAAATTAGTCTCTCAGGGCCAACGTTAGGAAAAGTTGCTATCGAGCCGACAGGCTACAAAATAATTCCAAACATAGTTGAACTAAATTCACTTTTCAATTCCAGGAGATAAAGAAAAAAACATATTTGAACTTTTAATAAAGTTTAATGAGTCTCACACACACACACACAAAATAGTAACTTAGTTAATTAGACTGGAAAACACTGGACGCAAAGTAGAGTTTCAGCTAAAATTATAGGCTAATTTTGTGTCTTCCTACAATTACAAATATGCAGTCCTTCAGTGTTGGTGGAAGACAAACCAAAATCTGGGCATCCAACAGTTTATTGGGAAGAAACGAGCATATCCTGAAGCATTATCTTCAGCATGTACAGCAGCGGTGGGCAATTATTTAGCCTGAAGGGCCACGTTGGGTTGTAGATCTTGATGAAGGGGCCGGCCAGGTGGTGCAGGAAACTAACCCCAAAATGAGGATCAGAGGTTAACTAAAAATCCTGCTTGATGGACTATTGACTGAGAAAATATGTTGAAACTGCTGTAAATTGGTGCAACTAGAGATGGATGATGAAGCTCCAAATGATGTTTGGCCCCACTCTAACCAATCAAGCTGACAACCCTCTTAATTTGGCTTTTGGAGAAATGATTGAGAAGGTTCTGCGGGCCGGATTAAATCGTTCATCGGGCCACAAGCGGCCCCCGGGGCCTTAGTTTGCCCACCTCTGATGTACAGTGCCCACTGTCAAACACAGGGCGAGGAAAAAGCAACCAGCTGATGGTGCCATTTGCACTGGTTTGTCCTGGGACGCGGCCTGCAGCCAGGCATGAAGGTTTGGACTTTGGAATATTTTTAACTTTTCACTCGGGGCTCCGTTCTGAACGTCACAAGATTTCCAGACACATTTGCCAGGCGTGGTGTGCAGCGGACCCCTGCTGCCGCGTTTTCTGGAAATCCCCTTCTCGTAATCTGTTTGTGGGGGCTGAGGGAGCGAGGCCTTGCTGCCCTACCCCACCTTCCAGTCTGCGATGGAGGTGTGCTTTCTCTTTCCAGGGGTGCCAATGGTCCTCCTCCAGCACCCTTATCTAGACCTGGTGGATACTACCATTAGCACCGACTGAGCCATGTCACTGAGAATGACTCATTGGATGTTTCCTTTGATCTCTCTACCATTCCAAACTGAGGCAATTCTAGAGCTAATCCATTTAAACACGCACTGACCTGAGATGTGATTATTTCTCAGACCCCAAACCCATGGCCCTTCCGTCTCCTCTCCTTCCCACCTGCTTTAGTCATTCTAGATAACCTTGAGACAATTAGGGGGCCTCTGATTGTCTTCTTGCTTATGCCATCTGCCTGAGTGGCTGCAGGTTTTAGAGCCCTGACCCTATATGCTTTATTATTATTTTTTTTTTACAATCTTGCAAGATTAAAACAGCAATGGGAGGCAACAATGACGGCGCTAGCGTGGACCGCATCTTGATTGGTGGCAAAGTGGATTCGGAGGATACTTTAAGAGGCCACCAACCCGTCCATGTAGTAAATACTAACGTAAACACACTACAGTGCATCCAGTACTTAGGTCAAAGTGGCTGTGCAGGAGCAAAAGGCAGCATTAGTTCTTGGTACAGGTTGTTTAATTATGAGAGAGGGAGAAAGAGAGAGAGAGAGAGAGAGAGAGAGAGATTTCTGTCTCTGTGTCCTGCATACCAGACAGCATAGCCGACAGCCTGATGGGAGCTGCTCATTTCTGATGCTGCTTTAATTCTGCCTAATTACTCAGCTACAAATTCCTCAGAAGAAATGTAGAAAGCTTACTTTCAGCCAGCCTTTTGTACGGCTCGTATAATATTGATGTTGAAATGTGGAAAATGCACGTTCTGTCGACCTTGTGATGTTAAAATAATCGCTAAAATATTAGCATGTCTGTAGTTTCTGTGTAAATGTTATTTATGGGCAGACAGGCCTCGGTTATCACCGTTGGGAGTCATAAATTCCCAGAGTAAAAGAAATGAGACTGACAAAGTCTCCATCCCCCATTTCAAATATCATTAAAAGTAGTTGGAGATACCACCACCAATCTTGGTATTAAAGTTATCTCTAAAACTGAGAATTTAATGGAGACAAGTCATCATTCACTGATAGAGTCAGTTTATGAGTAATTGTCTCAGTTTATGAAGGTCGAAATTTCCATGAAAAGGCCAATCAACACACTCAAAATGAACGTTCTACCTAAATTTCTTCTTATCTTGAATGTTGTTGCTTTTGCTCCTCCTATTTTTTTTAGAGTTGAAAAGCATGTTCTGTAATTTCACTTGGAACAACAACAACAGCTGTCTTGCTTATCTCTTCTTTATCTCCCTAATGATAGAGGAGGCTTAAAAATTCCAAACCTCCAGTGGCACACCCATAAAGGTCTAGCGAAGCGTCACCTGGACCATATTTTAAAGTCAGCTGGAATATGTTTTCCTAGACATTTATGGATTAATAAGAGCTGGATGAATGCGAACCTGCACTGACAGATCCAGCGGTATCATTGCGCAGCCCAACTCACTACTGCCTCCTGTTGGTTCTCTTAAGAAACAACATGGTCCTTAATTAGTATGGAATGAAACATGACATCCTTTCTACCACACAGTCACATTTATACTCAGCTAAAGTCCACAATAAACTAAAAACATTGATACGTAATCCCTTTGTTAAAAAGTAAATTCTAGTATGGTGGAAGCTATGTAGACATAGAGGTAAAATACCTGTATTTTTTTTAAAAATGTACACCAATTTTTTTGTTAACAGTGATTTCACACATGGTATTCAAGACATGGATTTTAAAATTTGGGCAAAGTCCTGACTAAAATTTCAGACTTATTTAATAATAAGTCTTCTCATAATAATAACATTAAGCTTATTGTTATAATCTTGTTATAATATCATAACAATAAGATTCCAAAGATTTTAGATGAAAAAAGGTCAGCCAACCAAAATACTTTTTTGAATATTTGCAGATAAGCAACCATATAACACATACACCTTTATCTCTACCCACTCTCACCGCTGTAGAAGAATTAGCAACAAATCAGCACTCTAAAGTTGCCTGACTTCAAGACACATTCTGAAATCTCTAGTGAGGATTGGCAGATTTGCATCTCACACAACTCAGACACAAACAATAGATACCTATTTCAAATTACTTCAATATAGTAAGTGGATAATGAGAATATATATATCACGAAGGGCACTTTATATCCCTGCCTACGGGAAGTCCTGCAGGCTTTCTGGATCAAAGTGATAATAGTAGTAGTAATTTCACATGTCTGCGACAAAGTTATTCATGTATGCCAAACTGCATCCAGAGCAAAATACCTGTAAAAATAATCTTAACAAGGTAAACAAGAATAAGCTAAACATACCACAGGGAGCCAACCCTCCACAAGTGGGGCCTGATTGCCTGGTCCAGTTGATAGCATCAGCCCATACAAAACCTTCGTCTCAGCAAACTACACTTTGCAATTAAGATTTTTAACGTGTAGTATTCATCTATATCTAAGACGTGTATATTATTTTAGCAGCAAATGATAAATGTGATTAAAGTTTCAAAAGTTTGCAAAAGTTTGTCAAAAAGTTCAAGTGATTAAGTCTTTTGTTTCTGAGCCTGTCTGTCAACATTTCTTCTCTGATCCCTTTACATTGTAACAAGAAATCACATCAGAAATTTAGTATGTTAGAGAAGCCGTATCGTCCACACTAGTGGAAATATCTGCATTTGTTACTGGTTAGTCTTTAAACTCAACTTTCATTAACGTCAGATAATTTTGGGCTGGTTTGTTCCCCTGATTTGAAAACCCAAGATTTATAAACTCACTTTCTATCATTTACATTTTTCATATTTTAATCCCAAAAAACATACAGCTCACAACTTTATTTGTAAAATACATTTAATCCCTCTATATTTGGGCAAACAGTCTAACAGAGCAGAGAGGGTTTGAGATATAAGTGAACAGAACTGTCACAGACGCAGCCTGAGGCCTCATCAATAGGCGATACTTGGCTCATTAACGTTGGATTTCGTAGATGTGTTTCAGGTTTAACTTCAGCCAGCTCTGCCACCAAATCCTCCACCCTTTCCGCCCAGACTCACTTAATGACGTACCAGACAAAGATATCACAATAGCACAGAAAAAGCATACAATATCTTCCTACAGCCATCAAGATTTTCATCAATACATCAGGACCGTAAACATTACAAGACATTTTTTAACTGTTTTAATATGGATGACAAGTCAGCAGTTTGATTTGGGGGGGTGGGGGGGTGGAAATGCAGTCAAATGTTAGATGAAAATGCAATATGGCAAAATGTTAGTTAAATGACTGAACACTAAGTTAGTGGTTAGTTTCATGGTAGATTTTCAAGGCTGCTGGTTGTGAAGGCAGAAGTCGTGTCTGTTCTCTCTGCACACAGAAAACCCACCAGCTGAAGTTTCCTTCACCCAGGTGACTTACTCTAATCCTGCTCTGCAGAAAATCGTTAATATTATGAGTGGTGATGAAGAGGAGGGTTAGATGGCTTCAAGGCCAAAGAGACACAGCGACTGGACATATTCAGATGAGTGAGGACAAGACTCAACCAGAAAAGGCACCCTACATTTAGAACAATAAACCATGGATATTTAGGAGGTCAACAATCTGCTAAATGTATCAATCAGAGCAGATCTCTGTGATGTGTCTGGTGACCAAACCAGCCACATCTGATTGGTTAAAAATAAGAACTACGCCAACTTTGTGGGACTTGAAAGAAGTCTAACCGACGGGGGAAAAAAACACTCTAAACATTTTACACAAATCGGTGCCCACACAATTTGAGTTGATGCACAAGCAGCCAGAAACAGACGACTTCAGGGAGTCAAACTCACAAACGTCTGGTTGCTCAAACTTTGGTTCCAGTAATAATAAATGACGTGTTTGCTCGGACCAATCTTTGCAGACAACACACAAAAATGGGGATGTTTACACGTGTGTGTGTGTGTGTGTGTGTGTGTTTATTTCTGTGTGACATGCTGAGACTGGAATTACAGTGTTGCTCATGTACGCCACCATCTGGTTAGTCTAGACAAAGAAGCAGAGAGTGCAGGAAGAATACAGGAGAAGGATCTATTGTAATACAATATCCATGCTCAGGCAGTCATAAAGCACTGTTTATATATATATATATATATATATATATATATTTATATACAGTTTATACATAAAACTATGGAAAATAATCCAGACTGTGTTGAAAGGCAGGGAAGCATTTAACAAGTAGAAAATGACTAATGAATTAGAGCAGCTGAACAAGTGAGTGTTACTCATATGACAGTGCCATAAAATATCTACATATCAAGTTAACATAACACTGGTTAAATATGCCTAAAGACATCTGTAACTAACAAAAATGCACTAAAAGTGTGATTCAAATGCTCCGACTGAGAATACTTTACATCAATTTCTCAAAGAGCCGACTACATCCAGCAAGCAATATAAGGGAAAGTTCCTGCTTAAGAAACCAAACGCAAAAAGGACAGAAAGCTGCAGCGAGCTCGTCCTTCACGGCAGGCAGGACAGCAGTCTGGACCTCTAGTAGACCGGGCTGTTGCGGATCCCGCAGCACAGCACCATACTGAAGATCATCTCGAAGATCTGTGACACAAAACAAACGTTTTCTGATGAATAATTGGCTCTTTCAATGGTAAAAGTCTTTTTCTTATTGGAACGTTTTATTTCTTTAGTAGAAGCTCAATGTCATATCAGGAGGATAAATATTCCAGTGTCACATGAGACACGCTGCTAGATCTACCAACCACCAAGATTTATGGGATACACTGGGTTAAGTTTGTACATTTGAAATGAAGGAAGCTGCACCGACTTGGAAACACTCTCAGAAAGTTTCCAATTCACAGCGCTGTCGCTCAGATAAGCAAAATATTTTACCGTGTTAACGAATTATCTATTCTTATCTGAAAATAGAAACAAGTAGCATGCAGCAGGAGTCAGAATCTACATGCTTCACATTTCTTTTAGATTTAAATGACGTCTTGTTTCTGATATATCTTTAGGTGAATTACATGAAAGGTTCGATAATTATAGAGTACTGATCTCACCATGATAACAGCAACCACCAGAGCAACAATGCCAAGCAGATAAATCTTATCTGAAAATAATTCCTTGATCCTTTGGTCGCAGCTCTGGAAAAGAAATGCAAAAGTAATATTTATATGCACTTCAAAGTGGCGTTATTTTGTTTTTAAGTGCCTGAGTATTTCTGACTTATAATGTTTATTCCAGGTTAAGTTTATGGCGGGTGTAGTCCTCGTGTTGTTGTCCCCCCCGTGGCTTTAGTCACAGCTAGATGCTAATCTCGATATACTTGGTAAGAGTTTAAAGTTGCAGAAAATTGACATTAAATGATCTGTGTTAAAGTGAAAAGTAGATGAACTGAAAACTTGAACATCGTCATCTTTTTTCTCCAGTGTGAGCGGGGGCTCCTCACAGTCTAGACCAGGGGTGGGCAATGATTTAGCCTGAAGGGCCACATTGGGTTTTAGATCCTGATGAAGGGGCCGGCCAGGTGGTGCAGGAAACTAACGCCCCTAGGCGAAGAGGGTGGGGTCTGAACCTTTTTCTAACCAATCAAACTGACAACCCCCTTCATTTGGCTTTTGGAGACATGATTTTGAAGGCTCTGCAGGCCAGACTAAATAGTTCACCGGGCCACACGTGGCCCCCGAGCCTTAGTTTGCCCACCCCGCGACTGCAGTGAACAAAAAGGAGAAAAACATTTTCATGCTCGAGCAAAAATGTTGGATGGTTTAGTGTTGTTGCTGTTGTTGATTCCAGAAGCTTTACTTCCACAATAAACACTCACAGATTAGTCGGGGAGATAAACCACAGGAATTTCGCTCAGTGAAAATGGTGAAACCTTATTGCAACATCCGTGAGGCTGACGTGCCATCTGTTGCCTGAGTAACATTAAAAGGGGGATTCGAGCCAGGCTAGTCTTTAAGCCCACAATGGCTAAAACGTGCTGAAATAATACCTAACAATGAATAAAATCTTCATTCCCCCAGCTTCAAACATTACAACTTGTTTAAAGTGTAATACATACAGGCGACTGAGCTCCACTTCGACAAGCATCATATCTCTCTGGACTATTTCATGACAACGGTGGGGATGTCTACGTGTTTGTTAATATCAATTATTGAAATGTGAAAAATGCCATCCAACCGGCTACCCCTGAAGTTAAAGTGTTTGAGGCTTGTGCAGAGGAATCTGTTGCGTCTTCAAACTTACGAAGTAGGTTCCAGAGCTGGGACAGAGGTCAGTCAGGCCCAGTTTATCTGTGATGTGTGTCAGAAAAGTGGTTCCCTGGCCTTTACCACAGCAGTTCAGCTGAAACACAATAAAACCTTTGTGAAATGGATGATAATCGTCATAGCGTTTCATTAAATAACATACATACTGTATCAAAAATATGCTACTGAGGTCCGCATTAGACCCCAGACACTGGTAATTTTGTAACTGTATACATACCGTCTCATGGAAGACCTTGAGCACCAAGGCAGCAGCCTTTGTCTTTTCTGATTCCGTTACACTTTGGGTCATGGCCTTGTCATACACCGAGTCGTAGTAACTAATCATATCGGTGGACACCTAAAACAGCAACAAAGAAGATCCTGAATGTTGCGACACTTTACCACCTGCCTCAGAAATGACACTGATAATATTGGGCCTATTATTCAATTAACCTGGCCAGATTTATGGTTTTTTTTTTTTATTATTTTGCTTCAAAATATACTTGTAAAAAAGGAAATGATTCATTTTTTATATTGTAGTTTAGGGGAAGGAATATTTGTACTGAAATCAGTCAACACCAGAGAATTCACCATTGTTCAGGCTCCGCATGTGTGCGGATTAGAACCAGATTAACAAATATGCCTCTCAGCATAAGGGCTTTAATATACTCAACTAATTAGCTAATGGCTTGAGTGTGGAAACCCACAAGAGCAAGCATAACAATAACAGTGCAAATGAGTTTTAGAACAAGAAACTAGTGCTTATGTGCACATGATTAAAAACCTAATTATCTGAAAACACATAAGCGTTTTTGCGAGCTGGACATGAATTTGGAATAACGTCTTTTAAAGCCTGCAGTCTTTCTGTAAAAGCACTTTTGGTGCTACTCACAGCCTCTCTGTTCATGAAGACCCAGATTCCAGCTGCAACTTCGCAGGCAAACAAGATAACCAGGCAGCCAAAGAACTGCAGGACAGAACGAAAACAAAACACGGCTTTTGAAAAAAACAGCAGTGTCCTTTTGAGCTTTTTAAAGTCAAAGCAAACAAATGTCTGAAGTGTATCTGCTTTTCAATGAACACCAGAAATTAGAAGCGCACACCTGTTATCTTTTTAGCATCTCAAAAACAAATCCAAATTAATGACTTGATCGTGTGGTGAAAATTCTTTTCACTCTTTTTCTCTTCTATAATTTAACGTTAAATTTGTTGCTATATTGAGAGTGAGATATAGGAAACGAGTAATCAAATATTTATTCAATGCCACCAAAAGAAGTCTAAATGTCAAGGCTCTGTAAAGTGTGATTGTGACTCACAGTTCCCAGCAGACACTGGGACTCTTGAATAGCACCATAGCATCCAAGGAAACCAACAAACATTATCACTGATCCAACACCGATCAGGATGTGGACACCTGGAAAGACAGACAGACAGCAGAGATTTATGACGATTTATGCCATCATAATCATCATCACAATCACAAAACAGTGTTCACAACAGTTTGCACATTCACAAAAAAATAAAATAAAATAAAAAACAACCAATGAAAAGCTTTTACGCTATTGTAGTTTAAATGGTTTGAATCTACGAAAATCCAGCATGCAGTGTCGCCTACTGGCCAGCAGGAGGCTCAATCTCGCTTTCTTGCCAGCCTAATAAAGTGACTCATCGTCCAGTAATGCCCACAGGAAGTTGTTGTGAGTTTTCCTATACAACTGATTGCTTCATGATTGCACAGATTTTCCCTTCCAAGCACAGAATGGTTCCTGCACTCATTTTCTCCTTCTTCAGGTTGCATTTGCTGAGACTTTCATTCCTCCATTCTTTGATACTCGGTGGTTTCTGTGGAAGCAAACACTGGTTTCTATAGAAAGCTTTAGAGGCAATAAAAATGATAAGAGGACAAAGTCTGTTAGAACATAGCTCCAAAATAAGCTCTTTAGTTTAACAAATGGGCACATATATTTGCAAATTTTACAAATACATTTTTGCCTGAATTTAAACATTTCAGTGCTGCAAATATCACCCAACTGACGTAGAAATAGTGATTTAACGGGAAAGCAGGGGTGTGAGCAGCTCCAGCATCATTACTTCAGCACACACAATTTGATACTCAACCACTAATGAATCTGGTACCATACCTTCTCCACCACTTTGCTCCCCACAGTCTCTCTCTCTCTCTCTCTCGCTCTTCCTCTCTCTCACACACACACACACACACACACACACACATAATTTAAAAATTGATATCTTGGAAATGGTCCAAATGCACCGTCACTCACTTCCATTGTTTTTCTCCACCCTACCCTCCAGGCGGCTTGCTCTCTCCCTCTCTTGCCATCCTCTTCTGTCTTTATATTTAATGCATTGTTCATTTGAAATTTATACTGACAATGATTCCATTTACTTAAAATATCTTTTCCTGTCTGTCTTAATTTAATCTCATCGGTCTTCCTCCATTACACTCTCTGGCTGCGTCCACATTTCCCGCCTTGTGCAGCTCCCTCCTGTAGGCACAAACTGGTGTCCATGACCCTTAGGGTTACGGGTTAGGATTAGGGTTACATCCGGACCTGATAAACCCGTTAACAGATAGCATTGTTTGTCATGGAACACCTCATGTTTCAGGAACTGAAACAGAGAGAACCAAAACAGATTAGTGAATAAGACTCAATTTTTAGCTGCAAATATTTTGCTTGCAATAAATGCATCACTCCTCTGACATCAACACACATTCTTCTTTTGTGATGCGTTTCCGGGTTTTTAATCGGAGCCTCTTTCTGTTGTTTGTTTTGCGGGGTTACTCCTGCCAGTTGCCTCTTTAGCAGGTGAAATGCATATTCTATAGCAGGGGTGGGCAATTAGTTAGCCTGAAGGGCCACGTTGGGTTTTAGATCTTGATGAAGGGGCCGGCCAGGTGGTGCAGGAAACTAACCCCCCAAGTGAGGATCAGAGGTTAGCTAATAATCGTGCTTGATGGACTATTGACTGAGAAAATATGTTGAAGAGCCTGTAAATTGGTCCAACCAGAGACGGATGATGAAGCACCAAATGATGTTTGGCCCCACCTTCTTGAGAAGACATGTTAGCATGCTAGCTGAAGGGGGGGTCTGAACCTTTTTCTAACCAATCAATCTGACAACCCTCTTCATTTGGTTTTTGGAGAAATTATTGTGAAGGCTCTGTGGGCCGGAATAAATAGTTCATCGGGCCACATGTGGCCCCCAGGCCTTAGTTTGCCCACCTCTGTTCTATAGGGTGTGAGTCCACTAATGGGGTTGGCCAGTCCTCAATTTTCCACTTCTTGTCCTTGATGCCTCCATTGTTGCTTCTGATGTTTTTCCAGTGTGTTTTATCCTGCTGAATGAGGAAGCGTCCCCCAATCAGATTGCCGCTTTAGACGCCACCAGACAAAATGTTGCTGTAGACTTGCGAGTTCACTTTACTGTTGCCATCCTGTGTTGCATTGTCGGTTACAAGCCCAGAGGACGCCATGCTAGCTCAAGCTGTGACTTTACTTCCACTGTGTTTCCCGGACAAGTTTGTATGTTTGGGTTCATGAGGAGATCAAATCTTTCTCCAAACTTTACCCTTTACTAGAATATTAGCTGTCTCATCTGTCCAGAAGACTCAGCTCTGTAAAGGAAATTCCAGCCTAGCCTTGCTGTTCTTATTTCTAAACAGTGCTTGGCATCTTCTGCTGGAGCCTCTGTAGAGTTGAAGTCTTCAGTGAACGGTGGATTGTGGTCCCTTCACTCCTGCCCTGGAGGTTGCTGCTGATGTCAGTAACAGTTGTTTTACAGTCTTTCTTTAACACTCTCAGTCTCAAACCCCTGAGCCACCTGTTTGCTCTCTGTTACTTAGTCTCTGTTATCAGTGCTTTTCTTTTTCCAAATGGTTGTACTGGCTGTGGCCAATGTTTTTGCAATGGCTCTGATTGATTTTCCATCTTTTCCCAGCTCCACAATTGCTTATTTTCCCCCTCTGATTTTTTTTGTTGCTTACTATACATGTCTCACTATAAATGCAGTCTACATTCAGCACTTCACTTGTATGAACAGTCAATATAACAGGACACGCAAAACACACCTGTCAGGCACGTTACAATACTTTAGCTCGCCTGAAAATGTGGTGTTCTATTACAAAAAAATGCTGTCTGTTTAGTGTATCAGATCAGACGTAAAGGCGGAAATAGCAATCTTGTTTCGCACCTTTTACGTCAATCCCAAATGTTTTCAGTGGGACTGGCCTCACCTCTGGAAGGCTGGGTATAACCACGAGTGACTTTTTGGAAATGTGGCTGACACATTTTCTGCCTTAACGTGAAACATGTCCTTCGTGGTTGCAGAGTCACTGTCACAGCATTTCATCTACTGTAAAAAACAAGGATTCAGAATTCTCTGGTGTTCCCGAAAATACTAACAATACCTATGGATTCAAATGCAAAAATGTTTGTTTGATATACTCGTGTATCGCTGGTTACGCGATAACGGTGCATTCTGTGTTTTATACTCTTGCTAAAGTATTTTGTAAATTGCAGTTTTAAAGTTGTAGAGCAACATAACAAAGGAGGTTAAGAGGCAACAAAAAGATCTCTTGAATAACCAAAAGTGTGAAAAGAATCCTGTGGAAAGACAGTTGTAACACCATTGGATCATGCGTCTCGGGTTGGGTTGGGTCATGAGAAGAGAGAATGGAGGGGGGCAGATGCAAACCTCTACCCTGAAAAGTTTCTGGCAGCAGGGGAGGAAGAAAAGAGGAGAGGCAGAGGGAGAAAAATGGGTGGAAAATAAGGGTGAGTGAAACAGTGAAACACTAACCACAACCAGATGGGAAAGTCAAGCAACAGTGGAAAGAGTTTGGTGAAGGAGAAGGAAAAGTTTCACAGAGGGAAAAGGAAGGAGGGAGGGTGGTGGAGGAGGGGTGGGATTTTTATCCGCACCCAACGAGCCTTTTCTCTTTGCGAATGAGAGGGAGGCTTTATGTAATACTGAAGATGCAATCGCTGAGGCTGCTTGAGAGGAATTCAAAGCCTTTTTTTTCCTTATTCAGCAACCGCAACAGCAGCAAGCGTTGGAAATAGTACGTCAAAGTCACTCTAGTGAAATATTTGTGAAAAAGCTACTTCTCTTCCACATAACAAGCATGATAAATTCAACTTCGCCTTGAAACAAAAAGGTCTTCTTGAAAAGTACGGGATTGGTACTCAAATACCTTTGCCTCACAGGCCTTGGAGCCTTTGGTCTTTTATAGTTTTTTTTTTTTTTAATGTTGCTGCCTTATGCTAAAGTAACAATAATAAATATTTTCTGATCAATCTACAGTCACTGTCCTAGAATGACAAAGTCAAACCAGAATATTAGATTTTTTTTTTTTTTTCAAATGTGCTAAAAAAAAAAAAAAATCCTCAAATTTTTGTCAGACACCAGAAATTGGATCCAGACAAAGAGAAAAACCAACTTGCATGAGGAGGCCAGGCACAGCTTATCACCTACCCAGTATCATCCCTACAATGAAGCATAGCGGTGCCAATATCCTCCTATGGGGGTGTTTTAAGCAGGAGGACAAGAGCCCTGCTCGGGCTCAAGGGCGAGATAAATGGAGGAATGTATTGATATACACAGAACTTAATGAAAACCTGATCGAGCACAGTCAAGACTGGTGCCAAAGCTTCACCTCACCACAAAAGAAAATGACCCTAAACACACCAAGAGAATTTCGGAGCCATCTGGAAATGTCCGTTAGTGGTCAGCCAGAGCTCTGACTTGAACCCAATTAAACGTCTTGAGAAAGACCTGAAGATGGCCGTCTGCCCACGGTCCCCTTCCAGCCTGGCAGAGCTTCAGAGGATCCACGCTTGAAGACCGGAGGTGGTAATTCCTGCCGCAGGTGCTTCAACTAAGTTCTGAGTCATCAATCTGAATAGGTTCTTCTGTTTCTAATTTGTCACTGTGTGTTTGAATTTTAGCATTCAGCACAATGACAACATGTGACAAAAACAAACATTCCAACGGTATTCCCACGCCCACTCTGACCTGCATCTGCGTCCGTTGTCCATATTCTGACTAAAACTGCAAACACTAACGTAGTAACTAATAACAAATTAACTAACAAGGAATTGATGCTGACTGGTAATCTTGATTATTATAAGTGGTGGTACAGTCGTTAAAGTTATAACTGAGGTTTTCTTCTAACTTGGAATGATTCTATCTGAGATCAGAGCTGCAGCACTTTGATTTTGGAACCAAACTGGCCATAGCATGATGACTAACCTGGTTATCTCTTCATCAGGCCCCCTGGGACATGTGAGGGAACAAAAGAGCCAGCGTAAGGATTTGAGCCAGTTTGACAAGGACTAAATTGTGATGGCGCGATGGTTGGCTCAGAGCATCTCCAAACCATTTCTGTCATCTTTCAACACATTTCCAATAGATATTATATGTTTTTAAATTAACAGTGACTAATGCCTTGACTAATCTTAGTATCTATCACCATCACTACCAAACATCAAAGACAAGTGATGTTTTGCAATGATAATGCTCTACATTACAACTGTGCTATTATAATATAATATGATAAACATAATTAATAACCTTAAGTTAAGATTAGGTTTCTGATTGACACAGAGCCTTTACTCCTACTACTTTATAAATACAAATTAATGCATAGTAATATTATAATAATGGAAAATGGAAGAAGGAGAAGAATTTTCAGTGACCGCCAGATATGAAAATGAAAGCTGAGAAAGTAACAACTCTACGATGGGAAACATACCGATGTAGAAGGTGTTGGGGGCTTGAGCTCCATCAAATTCGAGCTGAAGTAGGTTGCTAGTCTGGGGGTCGTGTCTCAACCAGAGGGCTACACCCAGGATTAGACCTCCTGCAAGCTGCAACAAACAACAAAGTCCAAACAATACATTTAGTAAGTTGTAATATTATAATACTAATGTAAATTATTATATTGATGTTCTATAAAACTACACATATTTTCATATTAATAGTCGATTAAAATGACCAAACAAAGAAAAAAAATGGATGTCTTTGTAACTGAGTTAATGTCTGGTGAAAGTGTCTGTGTTTTTGTCCCCACTGGCTAATTTCCTAGGGAAAACCCAGGACGTGCAGCGGAACGAGCCTTGTCACTAAAACGTGCTTGTTGTGAGACTAGGCGACTGACTTTTAAGCCTCGCCAGACCGTGTTCCGTTCTCCTCCTACTCTTTCTTCAGCAAGGTCCATTCCAGAGCCAAGCCCCACTGCTGCTCAGCAACCAACTCAACACCATAACGGACAAGAGCAATGACATTCAACACACGCATGGATTCGCACGCAGGCACACACACACACACACACACACACACACACACGACCAGGGTAATTCCACAGAATGACTAAGTGAACTTCCCTCCTATTTATTTACTGAAAAAACATTGAGTTGTAATTACTTAAAACTAGTTATGAGCAATTTCGGAGAAACCTTTGTAATAATAATGGCCAAGGGCATATGTCATAGCTGAGGTGTACTTGAGGCTGCAGCACAATTACTTTAACTTTCAGTGTGCAGATCTGCCACATGTACCAAATGTACATAAAAACATAAATCAAAAATTCATAAGACCAACTTTGAGACATAAACTGATATATGGAGAGAGGCACGAACAGCATTTAAAAGGTCACACCGACAACATCTTCGAATTTCAAACCAATGTTAAACGTGCACTAAAGGGAGTGTTCAGAATCTTCAGAAACAGCGACTGACTGATTTATCAATAAATAACGATAACCTGAAGATGATCTAATATAGAATATCATTTTCAAGACTTTAACCCTTTCTTATTGATTATTATTAGGGGTAGTATAGTATGAAAATGAAGGATGGAATTTCACCAGTACAAAGAAAAAAAAAGTATTTGTGTGAATCCTGTGTGTATGTGTAAATAGTGCAGAGCCTAGAAATGCAATAAAAACTGATTCACTTACACAGATTTATCAATACTTATGTTAGTCAAAGTAAAATAAAGAGGAAGGAAAAAGAGATCAAAACAGAGATAAACTGTGGTTACAAATTCAACTGAAGTTTATTATTTATATCTATGTTTTGTTTCTTCTAAACTCACCAAAGCTGTGTGACGCACAGGGCAGCACCACAGCCTGTAACAGTGAGTATGACTGACTGGTTACAGGCAGCGGAGGAGGACTAAAGGGAGTCATCTTTTAAATGTATTTTTTGATATTTCCGCAGTGCCAGGTTAGTTTGCCCCGCTGTAGGGAAAGTGGCTTCATTGGAAAACATCAACAGCTGGAGATACCGTATTTTCCGGACTGTCGCATTTTTTTTCATAGTTTGGCTGGTCCTGCGCTTTATACTCAGGTACAACTTATATAAATTAAAATATGTTAATTCACACTGACCGACATGACCAAGGAGTAAATATTGCCTATTGCCGTGAGAGGGCGCTCTAAGCTTATGACAACTACCGGTATGTGCTACTCCTGTACCACTGAAAATTTATTTAAACATTAACTTAAAAACAACTGAGAAAGACTGAACACAAATGCCCCCCCTATTCACCGGGGATGAAGAATTTAGTGGATTAATTGATGTGGAATGAGATGGATATTTTGGTAAACTTGCTAACCAGTAACTAGCTTGTTGGAGTCTCGAGTTTGTTATGTTAATTCTGCCTTTTCAGCTTCCCATGTATGTTCTTTACACTACTGTGTAGCAGAATAACTGTTAATGTGTTACATTATCATACCTGGCCCCTAATCAGACTGTTGTTCTATATTCTATTATTATTATAACTTGCCTTTCTGGATGAAATGTCTGTTCTTGGTCTTGGATTTTGTAAAATACATTTCCCCCAAAAAAATGCGACTTATACTCCAATGCGACTTATAGTCTGAAAAAAAAAACGGTACTACTTTTCCAATGTTTAATGCTTATTTTCAAACTTTTACTTGCTGTTTGCTGACCATGATTGTTCAACACATTGGGAATCAAACTGAGATGCGATACAGACCTTTATTAAAGTCAATATTAAGTTGAAAAACAAAAACACTTTGGGAGGCCAATTTCATGTTTGTGGTGGGAGGTACTCTTTAGTTACATGAAGAACATTTGTGTGGGCTTCAAAGTTACAAAACATTCTGGATCATTTGGTTTCTGTATCACTTCCTAAGCTAAGGAGAAATGAAAGTAAAACAGTTTTGAAATAGGGTGAGATCACCAGATTCTCTGGCAGCTTTTCCCTCCAGTTTCTATTCCTGCCTGTCACCTAAAATATGGGGTTGTAGAATGCGGGGCATGGAATGGGGGGTGGGGTGTCTGCTGCAGTTCCCATAAGACTCTTCTAGAAATTGACTTCCCTGCCCCCAACCTGATAGTCTCTTAACCCTCTGAGGGCCCAGTGTGATTTATAGAAACAGGAGGTCTCCCCTTTAAAGCACCAGTCTTGACCACAGCCAGCCAATGAGTGACCGCACACACTGCAGTCGGCACCCCTCTTCTGCTCTGACAGATCCTCCACAGGAATCTTTAGCCCAGCCAAGGAAACCAAACAGGGACAAAGCGCACTTTGCGCCAAAAATGAAAGACAAACGGATGCTTCGCTAACAAATCCAATCAAAGTCACTTTCTGGGAGTGAGGCTATAACTTCATTAAAATACTGGTATTTGCAAACAGTTGTATATCTTAATGTACAAACATTTAGACATCAATCGCATAAAGTCACAGCCAAATTATTGTCAGCAGGACCTGGCAGAACATAACGACTACTTACAGGTGAAGTGACGAACACTGATAAATCTCTTCATCACGGCACCTGGGACATATGAGGCAACAAATGAAGATTTTGCCCTCAGAGCAGCAGGAATTTGACCAAACTGACGACTGGTCCAGAGCCTGTGCATAACCACAGCTTTTGTGCTCCCAGTCTGGGCAAAATCTGTCAAAAGTGGCCCGGGAAAGGAAAAGTGGTGGAGTGCTGATAGGGTCAAGGCTCACTGATGCGCAAAGGCTACTGTAGCTGAAACTGCTACAGAGAGGAAGAAAATGATGCCTGAAAGATGAGCCAGGAGGAACTGACTTAAATAACCTAACCACTATTACATGAGAACAAATACATTTAAGACAATATAACATGAAGAAAGACAGAGAGAAATTGTGTTTGGTTCAGGAGCTCTCTATCATTTACAGTCGCAGAGGTTTTTTTCTCAGGAAAAATCAGTACACTTATTAACAAATTTTGATGTTAAGTTAGAGAGTAAAAATTCAAATTCGACCTCACATCTTTTCAACCAGTATGACCCTTTTTGTTCTTTGGATAAATGAAAGTCCTTGGTTTTTGGGCAAAACAATAAAATATGACATAGTTTATTTATTGCCAAATTTATAGACCAACTTAATGAATTAATTCAAATATAAATTAGCAAAAAACATGACAAGAATAAAGCAGATGATGAATGCAATCCTGGAGTACAGAGGCAAAACTATAACCTAAAAACCTGGTTAAAGGAGATCTTTTATCCCTGACATTTTGTTTTTCATTAGGTGTAAAACAGCCATCTTTTGTCTGTGAAACTTAAGCTGTTTTTTTTTTTTTTTTTTTTTTTTTTAAATGGGAGCAACACAGCAGAGTGTGGCCAATCCAGTTTTGGTCAAACCAAAGATCTCAAAGTTTTTGCCATGTGACCCTAGGTCAGCTCAGCTAAACGTGTACAAACCTCAGCCAAGGGAAGATTAATCATTTTTAAAGGTTCTGGCTTTTGTCTACAGTCGCGTCATGCTGAGAACAGCAGCGATACCTCCGTTTATATCCGAGTGGAGATTTGAGTAATCATTTTTCTTCAAGGAATTGATGTTTATTGTCACCGATGTGTTAGGTTCTTGGTTTCTGGTGGCGTTTTTGGTTGTGCGTGTTTTGATTTTTGCCCACTAGGGGCCGTGGTTGATTGATCGTCGCTGGTGACTGGCACACCTGCAGCATATTGCCATCAACGGAGTATTTAAGGCAGCTGCACCTGTTCACCAGCGTGGGATCGTTTTGTCTGTAGAGTGATACTGAAACTGACGTTTTAAGGTTGCTTCCTTGTGAAATTTTACTAACATATTTTCTCCTTTTCTTTCCCCGTGATCGCCACGGTTTCCCCAGCAAGGTTCTATTCCTTTTGATGGGACATTCCAGATGATTTTTCCCTGCGTGGAATTCGGCCAGCCATGCCAGTCTTGGAGTTTTCATTAATTCCTCTGTTGGAGTGCTTTTTTTGTTCTGTAGTTTGTTCTTTTTGCCCAATTAAATAGTTGTTTTAGTTTGAACTATTGCCTCCGTGTCTGCATTTGAGTCCTAGATTAAGTAAAATGTAACATGATGGGTTTGTCGTGTGCTCATAATATTTTTTTAATGTTTCCTAATCTGCCAAGGACACCACAGAACAGTGTTTCATGAGTCACACTAGAGGCAGTAAAGAGAGAACACTCACACAACTCCAGTTGTTTCCATGAGCCTTGAACGGCACCAAACCCTGATTCTCTAAATGGAAACCACCACGAGTCCCCCCCTTCCACACCCACCCGCCCACACTGAGACAAGCTGGGTGGAGGATGTCATCCAAACAAAGGCAGTACCCCAACCCATGACTTCAGCACCGCAGCAGCCTGCAAATATCACTAACTACTCATTACCCACTTTGCTGTCTATTGGGCAATTTATCTGTTGGTCAACTTGATCAACAACTGTTGCAATGTATTTTTGGTTTTCCCCGCAGCTCTACATTCGTAATTCCATCCATTTTAACCCCACCAGTTTCAGTAGACGAGCAGCGGTTCTGCCCCGGTGGTTGATTATTTACTGATCGGTTTCGTTATGGTCGATGGATTTACATAATCAGTTAACCACGCGTGTCTCCTCAAAGGCACAGAAATAGTCCTCAATTCGCGGGTTGAATCTGAAATGTATGTAAACGGTTGTAAATGGAAATAAATCGGCTCTGCGGTTTGGATGTTGTTTATTTTGTCTGTCACCAACCATTATACAAAGATAAGAAAGCAGAGGAGGGGGCTGCGTCACAAAATCAACACGCAACGTGGAAAAACGGAGGCCAAATCTTACCCAGAAGATGAAGTTGAGGAAGAAAAGCAGATATTTGATGCATTTAGTGCAGCCTTCGACTCCCATGGCGAACGGTGGATGGCTTTAGCGCGGAGCTTTGAGGACGGGAACAAGAGCGACGCAATAACGGAGCAGAGAGCGCGGACTGAGGGCTGACTACAGCTCCGGAGACAACACCCAGCTCCTCCTCCTCCTCCTCTTCCTCCTCCTCCTGCTCAAGTCTGGACTCCCTCAGCTCAACTCTGTCCCCAGTAAAAGCACTTCCGCCACACCTTTAAAATAAAACAGTATATCTGCTCTGATATTTTATAAACGGACTTTTCCCTTTTGTTTGTTCTTCTCCCCATTTCTGTAAGTGAAATCATACAAATTCAATAAAAACCTGTGAGATTATAAATGTAATTGATAAAGTTTTTTTTTAAGTCTATCTATTTAAAAGATATATATATATATATATATATATATATATATATATATATATATATATATATATATACAAGTGTATATATATATATATACTAATATATATACAGTATATATATGAATAACCTGACCACCCACTCCTGGACAGGCAGCAGAGCTCCTTCTCAAACAGACTGATTCAGCTCCGCTGCCACAAAGACAGATACAGGAAATATTTCCTGCCCAGTGCAGCGCACTATATTTCCATCTGACTGAGACTCTCGGCCCTTCATGCTCATAAAGAAATACTCAACACGAGTATACAGTTAAGACAAAATAAATTACTCTTAATCAGTGTCATATCTTCATCTGTGTTGCATTACTCATTGCACTGCAACAACAGATCGGATTTAATAGTAATTCAAAATATTTGCTTATCATGCTCAAGTTAAGCCTAGTACACACTGCAAGATTCTCGGCGTCTTAGAGTCGCGACTCGTCCTCACCCAAAATCGGGGTGAGGCAGTAATCCGCTTGGCGACTGAGTTAAGTACCTCGGAGACTCGAGTAACGAGCCTGTTGACGCCCCGCACTGAGTCGCAGGCGCCAAACTGGATGTCAAACCTGCTAGATATCAGTCTGCTCGTAGGGCGTAGAAAGAGCTGGCCAATGAGCAGACGGTGGGCGTGGCCGCAAAATAAGAAAGTGAAATGGAGCAGTAGATTAGAGCGGCTGCAGCAGGCAGAGCAACAAGAAACGACAGCAGAGAGAAAAATGGATTTGCGATGTCAGTGGACACAGGAGACTCTGATCAGCCACTGTCCCCACCAACCACGCCGACCTTTTGCACCATTCTGCACGCCACTACCGCCGCAATATAAAGAGAACAAACGTTTTCTGCGTTTTCACAAACGTTGTGACCCCGATCCTGAAACCATTTGAAGTTGTGTCGTTCTCTCATCGTTTTTTTTTTTTTTTTTTGTAAATTTTAAGCTGTACATAGTTGTTTTGTACTTTTAATTAAAGTGTGCCAGTCCGTGTTTTTTCGGACTACAAGTCCCCCCGGAGTCGAATCAGTCAAAAAATGCGTCATGAATAAGAAAAATAAATTGCACTAGACTATAAGTGGCATTTTGTGGGGGAAATTTATTATTACAAAATCCAGGACCAACAACAGACATTTCATGCGTAAGGGCAAATTACAATAACGCGCTGCGGCTACGTACTTCCTGTGTCAGCCCTTGTTCGGAAACAGGCAGCGCAGTCGGCCACGCCTCCTGACGGAGAGAATCGCGCTGTGTGGACACTCCCGTCTCAGACCAGTCTTGTAGCGTGGACACCCAATGCTCCCGCCGATCCTGTCGAGTTGCGCGGTGTGAACACCCGGGCGTCCGGCCGACTCAAAAAAATCGTGCCGTGTGTACTAGCGTTTGCCTTTATAAACCGCAACCTTCATGTAATTACTGTTCTCCGTGTCAGTACAAATGAACACTGATTTTAGATAAATATAAATAAATATCTGAAAAACTTCAAACATTATATTGAATTAGCTCAATAAATCTGCTTCTGTTTTGTACATTTGTGGTGAAAAGTTGTTTAATGAATAGAAAAATCAAACTGAGCCATTTTATACTATATAAATAGGTTGAAAGAACTACTACTACTACTACTACTACTACTAATAATAATAATAATAATAATAATAATAATAATAGTTAAAATATTGTTTGAGAAATTCTACAGATATGTTTCCCAATAGTCATAAAACATTTCATTACTTTTTTTTATAGTTTTATAGCAGCTATCTGTTGTTCTTGCTCATGTTCATGTCATCATTAGGAGTCCTCCCAGTTAATACTCAACCTCACACATTTAATTCACACATGCCACACTAAATATACCATTTTCTCACCCTCGCGAATTTCTTCTACCATTTGACTCTTGAATTCCATAATGAAATCCTAGCCGTGATGTTCTTTAGAACATCAATCTCAATAACATCAGAGTACTCACATGCAGCACATAAACATATATAAACCACACCTAATGACCGTTGCTGAAAAGTTGTAAAACAACCAAAGTTTTTTCTGTTTGAGGCCCCTGTCTTCTCTGTAGTTACAGTGTTTGACCAGCAGAAGCATTAGGTACCCCTAGCAGGCAGCTCAGCTTGAGGAGCCCAGGTACCCCTCACCTGCAGTAAAGGCTACATGGGGGATAGCATTTCTCATTTGATTTGATAACTTTGATTTTGAACAAGTTAGTATAGATAAAAACAAAATAAAATTAAGGGAATGACAATAAGTTAGTATAGCGAAAAAAAAAAACCAAAAACAAATGGTTCCACATGTGTTTTTGCAAGTTGATCAACATGTTCATTGTTTGAGCTCTGTATTAAAACTGTTCCAGAGTTTTACACCAGCAACTGATGGAGAAAAGCTTTTAGTGGTGCAAATTTGTTTTAGTTTTAAAGTTTGATTTTCCCCTCTTTCCTAAACACACACACACACACACACACACACACACACACACACACACTACCAGAAAACTAAAAACATTGCAACCACTGTGTCCTCTCTTCCAGTAAAGTCACTTGTTTAATAAAAAATGTAATTTCCAGGTATTAAACTTGGAATGGATGGATATATAATATAATGATACTCTTGTGATTATTCAGTTGAAACTCTGTATAAGCTGAGTTTTTCGTGCCAGTCTTGGCCTTGACTCATGCTCGGCAGAATGTCAGCACTCATGTGTCAACAAAACCTCAGATAAACTCAAAACATGATGTCAACACAAATGTTAATTAACATTAACATTTATGTTAGTCGATATTAACATAAATGTTACAATTAATGTATCAGGCTTAAGAGGAAGTGAGAGTGCAGGTGAAGCTAAAACTGAAATAGATGTGATTTGTTTTGGTAATGTGTTAATCACAAATTCCTCTTTTTTTTTAAACACATTTTATGGTAACTAAAAAATCTTGATCAGTGCATGAAAGTGTCTCATCAGCAGTTATGGAAAACTATTTCAAGACTGATTTGATCCCGTGTGAACAATTTGGGACTCTTATTGACTGAATAAAGAACACTTTTAACAGGAATATTTATAAGTGTCATTACACGTCCAAAAGATGTGCAACACTTTGTCTTTAGGATAGATTGTCAAACAACTAATCCAATTTGAGGCAGCACTGCTCCCTGACTAAGGTGATGAAAATAAATGTTATGATGTTATATTATCACCTGTTCTCTTAAAAAACACCTGTAGGTTTAGATATTTGATTTTGCTCATTATGCAAGAACTATACAGTAGGTTGAATTTGTTTACTGACAATAACTGTTGGATTCTCACAATGTGACTATAATCACACATGTTGGTGGTGCGATTAAGAGTTGAATGAAAATGTAATCAAAACAATCATCTGTAACTTTTGTGCTCTACGCATTACTTTATCTGTCATTATGATCTTCAAGTCCTTTATTTTCTATTATATTTGAGATTTGATACAACAAAGTTAATGTTTCACTTGGTTAGTCAACCAGAAGATGAAGAAGAAATAAAAGAAGAATAATGCTTCCACAATCTATAGTGTTTTTTGTCTGTGTGTTTCCACAGTTCATATGTATGGAACGCAGCCCAGGTTCTAGCCAGCGTGACCTGAACTGTTTTGAACGCAGCTCCAGCCTGTCTGGTTCCGGTCTAGCGGGCTGACACGCACACGGACACGCACATATACACACACACACACACACACACACACACACGGCTGGGCTCTGTGTTGTTCGGCACTTTGCTGGATAGTTAGCACACTTTGACACAGTTCTCTAGAGCAGACTGTTAACCGAGGGTTGAACAAAATGCCTGCGGTTTCTAAAGGGGATGGAATGCGAGGCCTGGCGGTTTTCATCTCCGACATCAGAAACTGTAAGCCTGTTTATCACACTTTATCACCGCTTCTGCAGCTACTAACAGGCTAGTCTGCAGGTGTAGTTTTGGGCAGAAAAGGCGCCCCATCAAACAACGTGTGAAAAAGACATATGGTGCTCTTTCTTCTTAGTCGTCTGTTGACTTTTGTCGTAACAAATTGGGCATTGACAAGTACTAGTTGTTCACTAACATTAGCTAGTTAGCCGCTAGCTTTCGGATGCTAACGTCATATCTAAGGGCGTTGACCAAACCATTGGCTGAATATAATGCAGGATTAGCTTTTTCAAATTCGCGAATTTTGTGTCGTTTGAAACCAATTAAGTAAATGTTTAAGGCATTTTTTTCTGACAGAATCATGAGCAAATATAGGAAGAATGTTTTGCCTCTCACCAAAAGGTGCACGGCCCCAATGTTTTATCTTTGGCTCATTTATAGAAACCTCAGGTAACTTGATTACATTCTAGATAAATATTACCAAGCATTAATTATAGCGTTGGTTAATAAAATAAGCGAACAGCAGTTTCGCAGGATTTTTTTTTTAAATAATAAAGTTTCTTCTGGACAGAACTGTTGCCCAATAAGTTGTACAACGTTTCCTTTCTCTCGTAAGCTTTACATTTTCCCTCACTTCAGAATAGATTATTAAAATTTAGAACAAATTCCAACTGTAAATATAGCTATATGAATAAATATTTAATATTATATGTTATCAGGAACATAATAATGTTTTATCTGCTGTTTAAAAGCATAAAAAAGTGACAATCATTTCAGAAATTACGATGATTGACATGATCATGTCTTCTCATGACATCAATAATTTTCAGTGTAATAGTCTAAAAACTAACTTCTAAGAATTTTTCTTGTGAGAAAAGGTAAGTGAAAAGAGTCCGCACATCTTGACAAAACAGGATGAAGGTTTCTGCTGATTTCATGTATGTTGTCAGCAGAGACTCGTACTTCCCCAGAAGTTCTGAGGAAATTTTCTCATGGTGAAGGCAAGCGTGTTAACAGCCACCCAAATGCTTTTTTTGGTAACACTTTAGATTAGGGAGCACAAATTCACCATTAACTACCTGCTAACTAGCAGAAGTATTAGCGGCAAATTGATGCGTTATTATTCATAGCAAAGGTTAGTGGTTAATATTTGTTCCCCAAACTAAAGTGTTACCCTTTTTTTAATGTATTTAATATTTTGTGATATTAATTTGAGTGCAATATAAGCCACAGTCATTTTTGTTCGTGAATGCGTACAGACAGGCAGCCACTGCCATATGCAGTGAAGAACCGCTGATCAAGCTGAGATATAATAGACAGTGTGTCTTTTAACACAATCTTTTTTTCATGATAAATGGATAAGTAATAACAAAATTGTCTCAATACAGAAAATATCTTTGGGTTTTCTGTCCACCAAGAAGATTGTGTCTGTCATCTCAAAGTTTTGTCCTAAGGATAACTATAAATAATGTTCAGTTCACCAGTGCACACATGAAATAGTCAACACCATAAAGTAAATAGCTGGAACTGGATTCTGTGAGTGAGCGATGCCTCTGCGGTTGAATACATGGAGTCATCACAACATTACAAAGTAACATTCAAAAATATTCTCTCCTGTTTCCAGGTAAAAGTAAAGAGGCTGAAATTAAGAGAATAAACAAAGAACTGGCCAACATCCGTTCCAAATTTAAAGGTAAGCGATTCAACCTCATGGATGAAGAAGCATCATGGAAGGACATGGTTTGAGATGTCATTTTTTTTTTTTTTTTGAGTTGAATGAAAGCTTTTGCTTTTCTGATGCTGTTTGTCTTCTCTCTGTCGACTCGTGTCCTGTCTGGGTCCCTGCAGTGCTTTTCAGTTTGATCAGGGTTTCAGTGGCTGCTCTTGTGTCTACGCTGGTAAAGGTTTGCACGCCTGACTGTGAACATGACCATCCCTGCTTTGTGCTTGTGTTGTTTCTCCTGCCACCTGCTCCTCACTGCCTATAATTAGTATGTTACAGCAAATGCTCTTGACTGTATTCATTATAGCACTATCAGATAAATGGTGGAAGATTCAGACGCTGAATAAAAAAAAATAATACTTTGACTAAGAGAATAATGACAGACGGCACTATGTTTTGATTTCATTAGAGGTAAAAACACAGGCCGACATTTACCGTACTTGAAGGCTACACCAAGGGGTTACTGAGATCTTTTGACATTCCTTTACAGATTTGTCCTCATGTTGAACTTGAATGGAGTTGGCGTTCTTGTATAGTCATATGCTTTTCAGATACAAAAATCGAGCCTGAAGCCTGTGTACATGGACTTGATTTTCACCGCTTAAATCAATATTAATGTTGGCTGCATGATAATTTGATCATCCTTCATATTTTGAAGTTGGTAAGGTTACTTACAAGCCGGTGACCTCTTTAGGTTAGTTAAACTTAACAGAGGCTTTGCTGTTTTTTTCTGACCATAAGCTTTTTAGCCCAAAAAATATTGCAGTTATTTGTCGAACAAGCATATTCCCACACTAGCACCACATCTTTCCCCAGTTTGACCCCAAATTCCACTTTGTTAGACTCGGGTGAGAACTCCATAATGCAGTACGCGTCATGTGTGATCTTCTTTTGTACTTGCTGTATGGGCTGTGCAAATATGTCACACGAGTTAAAATGTGTCAGGCTTCCTCAAGGCCAGCAATTCCTTGGAACTATTGTTTGCTATACAATGTTTGCAGACACCACGCGAGAAAAAAAAACAAGCTGCAAGTAATCCTCATAATAGCATTTAGCCATGCTCCCTTAGGGGTATCTTATAGATACCCTATGTGTGCCCTCGCAAGAGAAACCTACTAACTGGTACCCTTTTTTTTTTTTTTTTTAACCGGGACAGGTGACAAGGCTCTGGATGGCTACAGTAAAAAGAAGTATGTGTGCAAGCTTCTTTTTATCTTTCTTCTGGGACATGATATCGACTTTGGCCACATGGAGGCTGTCAACCTCCTTAGTTCCAACAAGTATACAGAGAAACAGATTGTAAGTCTGTTATCATAGTTTGTTAGTCTTTTACACAAATACATTTGATGGATAGGGTGTTTCCACCTAATTTTCTCTGGTGAATGTTTCTGTGTTTGTGCTGTTCCCATTCAGGGCTACCTGTTTATCTCGGTGCTGGTGAACTCAAACAGTGATCTGATTCGACTGATCAACAATGGCATTAAGAACGACCTCTCAAGCCGCAATCCGACCTTCATGAACCTAGCCCTGCACTGCATTGCTAATGTGGGCAGCAGAGAAATGGCCGAGACTTTTGCTTCTGAGATTCCCAGCATCTTGGTGGCAGGGTGTGTATAAATATACAAACTCTCACCTCGACCTGCTGATAGCACAGAAAACTTTTTAAAGAAAATGCGGAAAAGAGAAGAGTAGTGCTGTTTATTTAACTGGTTTTAATGATAAAGTCATTTAATTCTTGAAGATAAAATGAAACAGTCAACAGCAACGACAGATTTCAGCTCTGATGGAATGGACTTGTCTTTTGCATGAATGTCAGAGACACCATGGACAGTGTAAAGCAAAGTGCGGCCCTGTGCCTGCTGAGACTGTACAGGACATCTCCTGACCTGGTGCCCATGGGGGACTGGACAGCACGAGTGGTCCATCTGCTAAATGATCAACACCTGGTATGTCTGTACTCGTGTACTCGAGCTCTGAACCTCAAACCTCATTTTTCTTAAGCTTGTAAGGTATTCTCACTCTGCAAACGGGGCAAATTATCCTTATCACGATAAGATTCTAGTGTGTTCCCAATATACCACAAATATGACATAGATACAGTATGTTTAAAACTGTTGACGAGACCCCTCGCTCTGCCAAAGTACTCTGGCATAAAACATGAATGCAAAGAGGAACACTGCAAAGACTGAATTCTAAGTAAGAGGAAATATCTTACATTCAGGTGATATGTTATTATTTTTTTGTCTCACAAGATAGTTGTTCTTACTAAGCAGTTTTTATATTACATTTCTTGACTTATTTTAAGTGTTTTGGTCCTAAATTATCTCAGTAAGATATTACACCTTGTTCCTGAGATTTTATGGCCTATTCTGAGTAATGCAAAGTAAAAAATATCTTATTTCAAGCATGAAATACTAAATCATGACTTTAAAACACAAAAGCCAAACAATAGAAAATAAGTACAATAATAGAGTTGGCACAGTAGCCTACCTACAACGAACAATACTTACTGATTAATAATACATAAGATAATGGCACATAAGATAATGGCAATTTACTTAATTTAAGAATATTTTTCAAAATACTGAGAAAAGAAGTCTCATATTTTATTCGTATCAAGACAGTTGTGCTTGTTATTAGTGAGAATAAAGTAATTCTGGGATTATTGAGGTTATTTTTTAGAAGTCTTGACAAGCCTCATTTTCTTGTTATGTTGGCAGATAATTTTGCTTAAGTTAAATAATTTTCCTCTAATTTTTGTGATTTTCTTTTTTTTTGAAAGTTGGCTTTTTGCAGTGAAATGCTGTTTAATTATAAATTAAAAGCATATGAACATACAGTATGATGCATTTGGAAGATCAGGACTTTATTGTTGTAAGAAGGTTAATTATCACTGTCTTTTAAGGGAGTGGTAACAGCAGCTGCCAGCCTGATTACCTCTCTGGCCCAGAAGAGTCCTGATGATTTCAAGACATCTGTGTCTTTGGCTGTGGCCAGGCTCAGCAGGGTGGGTGTCTTTCTCAGACATATAGAGAGATACATTTTCTTCGCAGAGAAATCAAATCTAAAGTCCAGTTTTCTTCCCTGGTAATGAAATGTCCTCTTTTCATCCGTCCAGATTGTGACATCTGCATCGATTGACCTGCAGGACTATACATATTACTTTGTTGCTGCTCCATGGTTGTCTGTGAAGTTGCTGCGCCTTTTACAGTGCTACCCTCCACCTGGTATTGCACAGCACATTAGTGTTTCCGGAGTGAGGCTGGACAGTAATTTGTTGCATCTTTACGGGAAAATACATTACCAGTTTTCTTCCTCAGCATCCCTCACCTTAACTAAAAAGTTGACTTCTTATAATTATGGGACACACTATAATAAGCCAGACCAAGAAAACAAGATTTTCTGTTTGCCATGTATAGTTATTTATTCCTCTTATTAATTTTCAGTTGTCTTACATCTTGTAAACCTTGCTTTAGTTCGTTAGTTTATTTCATTCGTGTTCAACAGAAACCTTGCAACGTGCCTTTTTTTTTTTGGTTTCCGTTTTGCGTGTTTCTTTATAGATCCGTATAATGACATTGATATTAAGCAGAGGGAAGGCTACAAGGTTTTGAAAATAGTTTTGTCATTGCAGAGGATGCAGCACTGAGGAGTCGTCTGACCGAGTGTCTTGAGACAATTCTTAACAAAGCCCAGGAGCCGCCCAAGTCCAAGAAAGTACAGCACTCCAATGCAAAGAATGCTGTCCTATTTGAAGCCATTTCCCTCATTATCCACCACGACAGGTTGGTCTTTCTTAATCTAGTTCAGTGAGATTATCCATACATCCATCTTCATGTTAGAAGATAGGGGGAATACACTCTTGTACTCACACACGCGGGCCTGTGTGTGTTAATCTGAACTTTGTTCGCTTCACATCCTTGTTAAATCCTGTCTCTTAGCGAGCCCACTCTGTTGGTACGAGCCTGCAACCAGCTGGGCCAGTTCCTGCAGCACAGGGAAACAAACTTGCGATACTTGGCTTTGGAGAGCATGTGCACACTGGCCAGCTCCGAGTTTTCTCATGAAACAGTGAAGACTCATATAGAAACTGTGATTAATGCCCTAAAGGTGAGTCCTTCAGCAACTTTTCATTAGATTTCCACAGAAAAATCAGCTATAAATCTGTTTTTGGTTGAGTTTCAGTTGTTGAGACAAGTTGAAAAACACATTTTCATGTCCGTTGTATTATTATTATTATTATTATTTTTTTTTTTTATCCAGACGGAGCGAGATGTGAGCGTTCGTCAACGGGCTGTTGACCTACTCTATGCCATGTGTGACCGCAGCAATGCCAAGCAGATTGTGGCAGAAATGCTGAGCTATCTGGAAACTGCTGACTACTCAATCAGAGAGGAAATAGTGCGTCTTCTGCTTAGTCCTACACACAAGTTACTGTCTTTCAACTGCTGTCATTCTTAGCCAGTTGCTTTTCTCCAGGTGCTCAAGGTTGCTATCTTAGCAGAAAAATATGCTGTAGATTACACCTGGTACGTAGATACCATTCTCAACCTAATACGCATTGCTGGTGACTATGTCAGTGAGGAGGTGTGGTATCGTGTCATCCAGATTGTCATAAATCGAGATGATGTCCAAGGCTATGCTGCCAAGACTGTCTTTGAGGTAAGCATAAAGATCATTTCGCAAAATTTGTCTACAATAGGTGTTAAACCAGCAGTCCCCAACCTTTTTTGCGCCAGGGACCGGTTTAATGTCAGACAGTATTTTCAGGGACCGGCTGTTTAGATGTAGCGGATAAATTCAACAAACGAACGTGATAAGACGTCATGAAAACCGTGGTATTTTCTAAATATAATAATAAACGTGTGTCAGTAGTGAGCCATAGACAGATGTAACCAAGAGAATCCGGTCATTTTTCAAAATAAAACATTCAGTTTCAGATAATAAATAAAATAAATGTAAGCTATTTATTCTTTATGTGCGGTACCGGTCCGCGGCCTGAGGGTTGGGGACCGCTGGGTTATACAGTGTCACCGGTGGCACTCGGGTCTTTAGCGAGCCAGATGTGATCAATGTTTTGGCATGACTGACATGATGAGATTTTTTTTTATTCATTCTGCCATGTCTAAATCTAGCTGTTTCTAACCTCACGCTGTCATATTTTGTTGTGAATCTTTTTAGGCACTACAGGCTCCTGCCTGCCATGAAAATTTGGTGAAAGTGGGAGGTTACATCTTGGGAGAGTTTGGTAACCTCATTGCCGGTGACTCGCGTTCTAGGTACACACAGCATTTAACATTCAGAAAGTCTGTCACTTCAGAAAACTTTCCCCAGTGATTCAGTCATTCGGGTGTTTCACCGCTCTCACAGTTATGCTAGAAATGGCCTCATAGATTGTTTTGTGTCTTTCTATTAGCACCCTTATATCTGAGTAACTAATTAAAACACAACAAGAATATTTCATTGGTTTAAATGTCAACTCAACAACATCATAGAAAAATCTGACCGAAGCTCGTTTGACTTTGTGATATACACTGATCAGACACAGCATTATGACCACTGACAGGTGAACTGAATAACACTGATTGTGTCTTCATCATGCCATCTGGGACATATAAGCAACAAATTAGCAGTTTGTTATAGAGTACGGGTCAGAGCTCCTCCTAACCCAGAGGTGGGCAAACTAAGGCCCGGGGGTTCATGTGGCCCGATGAACTATTTAATCCGTCCTGCAGAGCATTCACAATAATTTCTCCAGAAGTCAAATTAAGAAGGTTGTCATCTCTAGAAGGTCCAGACCCCCCCTTCACCTAGCATGTGGACATGTCCTCTCAAGAAGGTGGGGCCAAACATCATTTCGTGCTTCATCATCCATCTCTAGTTGGACCAAATTACAGGCTCTTCAAATTATTTTCTCAGTCAATAGTCCATCAAGCAGGATTATTAGTTAATCTCCGATTTACATTTGGGGGCTTAGTTTTCCGCACCACCTGGCCGGCCCGTTCATCAAGATCTAAAACCAAATGTGGCCCTTCAGGCTAAATAATTGCCTACCCCTGGTATAAAGTGCATCTGTATCCTTAACCACAGGTCTTGTTATTCATGTGGCTGTTACTTGGACACGTACGACATACCTTAATGCTAATCCCTGATAGCTGCAGCCTCTTTCAGCAGGATTCAAGGTGTTGATTTGGCTTTCACAACCTGTGCTGCACAAACTAATCCAATCCATGGGGCCATGAGAGAGGCCCCATCTTGCAGCTTACAGGTCTTAATCATCTTCTGCCATGGTTGGCCAGATAGCAGAGCACACTGTCAGGGGTTAAACTAGCTGTGTCCACACTTGGATGGCTCAGGGCTGGTTGGGCAGCAATAGAGAAACCAACACAATATTAGGCAGATGGCCATAATGTTGTTCCTGATCAGGGGAAATGAATAATTCAATCAGTTGTCACTTGAGCTCACCAGCATGTCCTTGTTTTTCCAGCCCTCTTGTCCAGTTCAACCTTCTGCACTCTAAGTTCCACCTGTGCTCTGTTCCAACTCGAGCGCTGTTGTTGTCGGCCTACATCAAGTTTATTAACCTATTTCCTGAAGTGAAGACCACAATCCAAGGTGTCCTGCGCTCAGACAGCCAGATTCGAAATGCTGATGTGGAGCTCCAGCAGAGAGCTGTTGAGTACCTGCGGCTCAGCTGCATCGCCAGCACAGACATTCTGGTTAGTCACATACGACGGTCCTGCCACTGGAGTATCTGTCTGTGTCAAAGCCTGATAGATTTGTAATAACACTTGTCTGCAGGCCACAGTTTTAGAAGAGATGCCTCCATTCCCAGAGAGAGAGTCTTCTATCTTGGCCAAGCTGAAGAAGAAGAAAGGTCCGGGAAACCTTCCTGATATTGACGATGTCCGGCGGAACGTCAACGGCAGCACTGAGCCCAGTGAGAATACTGAAGAAGCCAAAAAGGTAGCAACTGCATTAATATTTATCCTGATCCCAAAGTTGTATTTTATGTGATGTTTCTCTAGGTAATAAATTGCATTCTTTACGTCTTTGCTTTTTCTACTCTTCTTCTTTTTTTTTTTTTTTTTTTTTTTTTGCATTTCTGCCATCTCCACCAAACACCATCCTTCTGCATTTGCTCTTTTATTGCACTAATGGCGGACCCTTGGTCCGGCTCCGGACAGAGTTATGGTTCTGTTCGGACCTGTGACCAATCTCCGATAAATTTACCGGAATAGATTTTAATAGAGCATTTTCCTGGTGGGAAAACTCCAGTTAATACGGCAATAGCTCCACTTAGGCTGAGACCTCTTTAAGAAAAAATAACAGAAAAATGGTTAGTCAATGCTGTGTATGCACTTTTTTGTCCTAAAAGAGCCACATTTTATTTATTGTTTTCTGAAAATGTTGACATTTTTACTTGAAGTGTAGGTCTTCAATTTTTCCATCTGGGACTGCTTTAATTTAAGAGGAAAAAGTGTTATAACATAAAGGACTCAAATGTATTTCCTGGGCTACTTTTATATACGATAAAAGTGCTAATTATGCAGTCAGTTAAAAGATATCCTGCATGTGCTTCCCCTTTGTCTGTCACCCAAACTAGGGGGAACAACCCTGCCAACGACTGTCAGGTGACCACCTGGGTCATTAACATGCCAATGGTCCTCATGGGCTATATTTTCAAGCTCTGTCCCCATCAAGTTTAGAACTGAAGAAGCCTTCTGGAGAGAGGGCGAAACGTCTTCAAGGAAACCTTTCAGTCCAGTTGCACACAGAGAGATCTAACTTTGGATACCCTGTGATAGACATTCTCTCAACCAACAGACCAACCCATCTGCTCTATTGCTACCATGCCCTCAGCAAGGGCATTATTCATTAAAAGAAGAAGAAATACTTTACATTTACATAGTGTTTTTGAACAACTTAGGCTTCTTCTTAGCAAATATTGTGCTTTGAGTCTTTTTTTACTGGTGCATCAACCTTAATTGTTGTCACTCAGAATAGTAAATAGACATATTTTTGGTTTATATATGTACTGTATATATTTTTTTGCTTTATAGCTTTAGCTAACATTGACAGATCTTATCGATGGCTTGTGTCGCAGATCTAGATGTTGAATGTGTGAGTTGATATGTGCCTCTCGTTTCTTTCACAGGCGCCGTCGCATCCCTTCACTGACCTGCTCAGTCTGAACTCCAACTCTTCGTCCGGAGCCAATCTGTTAGTTGATGTTTTCTCTGACAACTCCACCCCTCCCGCTGTTGATGTGTCTGAAGAAAACTTTCACAGGTACTGAGAACGTTTTTGAGGATTTTATTTGAGAAATTGAAGATAACCTTACCAATTTTAGTGTGTGACAAAAGTACAACAATTACATCCTGTTAGTGTTTATCTAAGTGCAAATCTGCTAATTTTCAAATGTTTGCCTTTAATTTGCAGGTTTGTTTGTAAAAACAACGGTGTTATTTTTGAGAACCAGCTTCTGCAGATTGGACTAAAGTCTGAATACAGACAGAACCTGGGTGAGCTTTTATCACACTGTTGTGTTTTCTCCTTTTTCAAAATTCAGCTTAAATGATTGTAATAGTAATTGTAAACCTCCTCTTGTCCTTTAGGTCGCATCTACATATTTTATGGCAACAAGACATCTACCCAGTTCCTGAGCTTCTCCTCAACAGTGAACAGTCTCGACATACTCAAGACTCATATCCTTTAATGCAGAGGTGTTTTTTTTGTGCTAAACCCCATTTATTTGTAAATGTATGCAAAGACATCCCAGTGTGCCCATAAGCATTTCCTAATGTAATTATTTAGAGTCCTTAACAACAGTCTTCACAGCTGATTGTCCATGCTAAAACAGTGGACCCCTTTATAGAGGGTGGAGCTCAGGTTCAACAGATCCTCAACATTGAGTGTGTGTCAGATTTCATGGAAGCCCCTGTCCTCAACATTCAATTTAGGTTGTTGAATTATGTTACATTTATATTTCAACCTTTCTGTGCATGTTATTTTGCTTGTGCTTATAAGTATGTGTGTGAACAGATATGGTGGAGCTCTTCAGAATATCGCCGTGAAACTCCCAGTGATGCTCAATAAGTTTTTCCAGCCAACAGAGATGACTTCTGAAGACTTCTTCCAGCGCTGGAAACAGCTTGGCGCGCAAGTTTCCTTTTAATATACTATCCATCCGGCCCATTTGGGTCCCTTTAGCAATAACAATCTTGAAGTGTTTAATTTGAGTGGAAGGAAATTAATGTCACCATGTGGGCAATAGAAATAAAAGACATACCGTTATTTAGACATTGTCTTAATGCCCAACTACACACTGTTATTCTGAAACCAGTCTTTATTTCTATTCTCTCTTACTAATTGTAAAGACTGTCACTTGGGCTAGCATTATTTTAAGCTAATAGTTTCGCAGTGATATGTTTACAGACACAACTGTGCTATACGCTCATTATACCAAAGCTAAGAACCAACCAGATGGCTTGAATTCACTTTTCTGTTTCATGAAGTAAGTATATTTTCTTGTTTCCTTCCTAGTCCTCAACAGGAAGTTCAGAAAATCTTCAGAGCCAAACACCCCATGGACACAGAAGTAACCAAGGCCAAGGTAAAAACAAGCCAGCGCTTCAGTGACGGCTCCACACGGACATACACTCTTTATACAAATGTTTTTACCTCTATGTTTACATATCGCAATCCAGCATGACCTCACACACAAACTAAACATCCTGAAGACTCCGTCACTACAATTACTAGGCTTTTCTAACCATGTTTTGTCATATCTTATCTACCTTTGTTGAACAAAAACTGAGGTTTTGTAATTTAATACTCAAATGGAACAAATGGATGGCCTTTAAACTCCTCATCTCTGAAGGGTTGAAATATTAAAGTAAATTGATCCACTGAAGAGAGTTTTAGTTATTATTGAGATTAAATTTTAATGTTTTCTTTCTCGGTGTTATTTAAGATCTTGGGTTTTGGTGTGGCTCTGCTGGACAGAGTCGACCCAAATCCAGCTAACTTTGTTGGAGCTGGAGTCATTCACACCAAGAATGTCCAGGTGGGCTGCCTGCTCAGACTAGAGCCCAATACACAAGCCCAGGTAACACACACACACACGCACGCACGCACGCACGCATGCACATCTGTGAGTGGAATCATCGTCTAACCTGCAACTGTTCTCTTTGCTCAGATGTACCGTCTGACCCTGCGGACCAGCAGGGACTCTGTGTCTCAGAGACTTTGTGATCTCCTGTCTGAGCAGTTTTAGATTCACCACAACACCAGCATTTTGGCACATTTACTCTCATATTTTTGTGTAGAATGTATTGATCTTGTGTACAGTGTGATTTTTTTTTTTTTTACCTCTCCATGTTAATGAAACAAAGGCTCTTCAAATATAGCTTTACTCATTTGTTTCTGCTTTAAACCTGCCTTGTCTGCACAAGGTCTAGGAACAACATTTTGAACATTATGAAACTGTTTGTTGCTGCTTTGTATTCCAGCATGTTAAATATGGTAGACTCACTAAAGTTTTTAAGAGATATTTACTCTCGGGAAGTTTTCCTAAACGACTTGCTGTTTTTGCACTTAACAGTTAAGAACTTCTCGCACAGTAAGTTGATCGAATAGATTAATACAAGCAAATTTTGATTGTGATGTCATAATCGTTCCACCATCCATCAACTCAGGAGTTACAGCAAAATTTTGCCTAGTGTTTTTTTTTTGTTTTTTTTTTTTTTTCCAGTTTGAAGAAGAGATCACAATATTACACTAAGTCAATGTACTTTAGCTTGACCCTATTTGTTTCCAAAATGTGTACTTCCCCACTGATGTGCCTGTAAAACACTGGTTGGGTTGAGAAGAGAATGAGCCTTCTCGGTGTAAAGCACTGACACTATGCATTTTCCACAGATCACTGCCAGCACGAAACACTGGCGATTGCTTTATATTTCTATGACTGTCTATTTCCTGTTACTCGTACCTTCAAGCGTGGTGGCCTTTTTGACACTTGTTGAATATAAGATGTGCAGTTGTACAGGGTTTGTTGAGTCTCTAGTGCTTTTGGAACAGATCAGATTATCTTATCCTTCTCATCTGCAGCAGTGTGATGATGTTGATCCTTTCCTCCAGATGGACAAAAATATTGGCCAGTGCCTGAAAATCAGTAGATTTTTTTTTTTTTAATTAACTGAATAATGTTGTTACTTTATCATGTGGGATATCTGATTTCATGTAACACGTATAACCTTGGAAGAATTGATTTGGTCTGTTCAGGATAGTGTAGCCATATTCCATTGTGCCTTCTACATATTTTTTAATCTGTCAAGTGGAAATGTCACGTTATCTGATAATGAACAGAATCAGGCGTTACTGTTAGTGAATCGACAACGAACACTGCCGCGATGATGTAGGAGTCTACTGGCTACATGTATCACTTTGTGAAGGGTGAGAAAGCGTGCCTCAGTGTGCAGTTCCTGACTCCTTCGGCTCAGTTTCATTTCAGCACGTAGCCAGATGTTAGAAAGAACTCTGTCCTCTGAAAAAAATCCCAGCTTGCTTGAATATCTGTTTTGAATAAAGCTTTCAGATGGATGTTTATACACTAAAGCTGACACTTTTGCTTGTCGTGTCTCTTACAGGACTTTTAAAACTTGCCTCACAATTGTCACTGGTTACCGTTTGAATATTTTAAACTCACAACTTCTCTAACCACTTGCCTTGACACTTTACTCTTTTAAGTCTTTTCACACACCTGATGAACAATTTTTTTAATGTAATTTTCACAATACTGAAGTAATTGTGTTGTTAGCCTTGTGTGGTAAATACTCAAAATTGTCGTTTAAGAAATCTACATTTCTTCACCATTGCCCTTGAATTTTTCTGCTGACTCATGTTTGTAGTAGCTGCCATATCCAAGCCCAGTTCATTATAATTACTGTGTTTTAATATAAACACTTTATCTCTTGCAAACTGTCTGACTTTTCCTCAGATTTGTCTTTTCTATCGAAAGGGATTTCAGGTGTTGAAAAAAATTCCCACTTTTTTTTTTTTTTACAGTGTTTCTATTTTGAAATTGATTCATTTTCCCATTAGTTATGACTATTATCTATCAAATTCCTATTCAAACCTATTTTTATTTAGTTCACATTTACTACACACATCCTTCACGCTCAAGATTTGTTTCCGTAGAAATAAGGGAACTGAGTTTCACTTGTCCGATCCTTTATGCTGAAATCAGCATTTTCCTGACTAATTTTACACTAATCGTCTAGTTTATTAACCAGTTGTTTTTTGACGCTCAGCCGTTAACGGAGCTACTACCGCGGTGCATCATGGGATTAGCTGTCAACTCGCTTCCTACTTTGTAGCTGAATGTTAAACCCTGAATATTCTTAACTGCAATATTCTAACGGCAGGTTCGCATATTGTTGTAAGGTATTCTAGAAAACGAATATATCGCGTTAGGGCTGTTACGTACAATTAAGTCATATCCTTTAGTTTTTCAAAAACTATCGTTCAAAGCTTCGCGATAATATTTCTTTCTCCTGAGGCCATTTAAAAAAAAAAAAGACAATGTCTTCTGGCTTTGAATATACTAAGTTGTTTTTATGTTTAAAGATCTACATACAATTCGGGGAAGGTTTTCTCTCTTACTATTATTACAGCTAATGGTCTTAGATTAATCAGGGAGTGAGCCCACACGAAGCAAAGAGGTAGGTAGGTTATTATCTTGTACTGAAATGTACTCTGGGAAATACATAACATCATAAATGCAATAAACTGAATAAATAAATAAATAAATAAAAACAGGCAGTTATGACTTTAGAAAAGAAAACGCCAAAAAAAGGAAAAGGCAATTTCGCCTTTTATGGGTAAACTTATTTGTTAGCTTTTAGTCGGGTTCATTGAGTTTTGACACTTTTTGCCACCTCCCACTGGGCGGGGCTTGATGACGTTTCAGGATCAAGCAAAGTCTCAAAGATAAACAAGTCTGATCAAAACAAACAACGGGATCGCGATCGCTTCGCTACACCGACCACTCCCAAACACAAACCACATATTTTTCTTTATTCTGGTGAGTGATATTTTCTTAAATAATCCTTTCGAAACACTTTCATCAGCTCTAGACGTCAGTTGTCTTTGAAATGTTTGTTTTTGTATCTCACGACTTTCCAGTTGCTTAAACATCAAAAAACAATAAAGTTACACGAAAGCGGCAATATTCTCAGCTAACTGTGAGTTGTTTAGTCGATATTTTCTAAGAAGACATTATGCAGCGGATGCTCGGATTCTTCATTTTTTCTGTTTACCCCGAGGACCAGTAATTCTGCTCAGAAAACAGATGCATTCAGATGCATTCAGACATGCATGTAATGTTATGATATATAATATTCACCCTGAAGTTGTTCTGAACAACGGTGACAGGTTCAAACAGGGGCTGGTATCGCTGTTAACCCTGCACAACAGCCTCAAGAGGGAGCTGTTGCTTTGTGCGAGCAGAGAGGCCCAGTTGGAAGACATTACAGGGCCAGGACATGTTTTTAGTACCCTTTGACCTGACCGACTTCATCTTTCACAGATTCCTACGAAAAACCAAAGATGATTGGAAAAATTCTTTCTCATCTGATTGGCAATGTCGGCAGCGATGAGGTGTCGGCAGAAGGTACTTATGAGCAGCTGACAGAGCTTGAGGAGGGAGGATGGGTCATTGTTAATCTACCAGGTGAGACACTCATTCAGTTTAACTCAACTGCCATTATATTATTTTGTTCTAACGATAGCACACAAAACCTACATCATGTATTACTCTTGAGTTATAAAATTTTTGACACAGCAAATGATCACAATTACATATGTTATTAGTCCAGAACAACATTACACGATGCTGCAGTTGAGCGGTGACATGTGACCCAGTTTGTTTGTTTGTTGAAACAGAGAATGGATCCCTCACAGTCCCTGACATGGATCCGCTGGAGCAGATGCTGATTGAGCACCCCAGCATGTCCGTCTACCAGATGAGACGTGCAATGAATGAAGAGGAGGAGGAGGAGGAGGAGGAGGAAGTGCCGGGCACTGATGAAGACATCTCCAGGTTATTGTTACGCAGACGTGCTTTTTAAAGTGTATGATACTGTTCGCAACGTTAAACATGGACCCTTTATCCTTGAGCGCTAAACTGTTGCTCTGTTGATTTATTTTAGGGTTTTAAGGAAGATTAAACTAAAACTTTTCTATCCAGGCCGGTGGCAAGCGCGCAGCTCATATCCTGGCATCCAGCTGTGTGGGAAATTCCTCTAGCGTGCAACGTCCACCTGCTGACTGTTCAGAGAGCCAGGAACCAATCTGAGCGCAAGAAGCTGAGCCGCAGCGCCATCCGCAGGCAGAACCTGGCAAAAGCACGCTTCTCGTTGGCAGATAGGCGCTACGGGCACTTCAAGCAGCCTTGCCAGCGTCTGTACAACTACTGAGCAGGTGATGGAAGTGCACGTACAGTGTGGTTGCACCCACAGCCTCCATCCTACAACACAGACATGGAGGAATACTCAGGTTCCACCCAGGCATCACCTCACAAATGAGAATATCCACATAACAAAGTCCAGTGCTGATACAGTCCTGTGCAACAGTTTTGAAAATGCTGTGAGCCTAGAATGCTTTTAAAAATGAAAGCGTTGATAGTTTATTTTTAAATTGGTGATCATTTGGATCTGTTTGGTTTGACCGGTTGATCATGCACCTGACTCTAGTCCTACAAAGCCCTTAATGTTGTGCACGTGGATCTATAAGAATACGGGTTTGGTAATGTCTCGTTCATCCAATATCCACTGTACACTTCATCCTGTTTTTTTGCCACTGAACATTAGTCCTTCATGAATCACTGACAGCCTAAACCTGACATCCAGTACAGGGTGATTCAGCAGAAAAAAATTAAGCTAAGAAAAGCTAATAATAATCACTGGTTAGGATAAACAAGAATAAAACAAAAGAAGGAAAAGAAGGAAAGGATGTTTCATGTCAGTTTGATTGCAAAATTGTGCAGCCTTGATCGTACCATTATAGTGTGACACTGGTGCTCTAAATCAGCGGTCCCCAACCTTTTTTGCGCCACAGACCGGTTTAATGTCAGACAGTATTTCCAGGGACCGGCTGTTAAGATGTGGCGGATTACTTCAACAAAAGAACGTAATATGACCGTCATGAAAACTGTGGTATTTTCTAAATATAATAATAAAAGTGTGTCAATAGTGAGCCGTAGACGGGTGTAACGAAGAGAATCCGATAGTTTTTCAAAATAAAACATTGTTCCGTTTCAGATAATAAATAAAATGAAGCAATGTAACTTATTTATTCTTTATGTGCGGTCCGGTACCAAATGACCCACGGACCGGTACCGGTCCGCGCCCCGGGGGTTGGGGACCGCTGATCTAAATGATGATGCAGCGAGATAATAATCCTTTGTACGCGTTCGTCTTTGGCTGTGTTCTGCACTTTGTTACTTGCTTCTGCTTTTATCACTGATGGTTCTGTGTTAGAGGTTTGAAACTCAGTGTTCATGCTTTGCAAAAAAGTGTTTTGGGTTTTTTTTTTTTTTTTTTTTACAGTGACCTGTTTTTATCAACGCCTTAACAGCAGTGTTGGTCTTTTGTGTTGACATGTCTGTAATTAACAGCAGTTATACAGATATAGTCAAATGTAACGTTCAACTAATTTGTTTTCTATTTGTATTTATAAAATGAACAAAATTACAACTTTTCACAAAAGATGGTGGTTTAAGACTTTTAATGAGGTGTAATATGCAGCTGGTTACAGTAAATTTAGAAGGCTGCTTCTCTGTTTCATGAACGTCTTCACTCGCTTGGGGTCAACTGCATTGGCCCAGTGGCCTCCTTCCTTGAAATGTGAACCAATGATCATCCCATTTGCATCAATGTAGTGTTCTAGATTGTCACAAGTCACCCCAGAACCTATGAGTACTGGGATTTTCACAGACTGGGAAATATCTTAAAAAAAAAAAAAGAAAAATAAATGACATCAGTGCTTTATTCAGATACATAGTGTTAATAGTCACACAATCTATGACACAAGTTTTTCATTTTACAATTTAAGAAAAAAGATTGCATTGAAATAGATAATATTCACATGCACAGTATTTAAATGAACATTGTGGCCCAAAACTGCTTGAACTAGTAAAGGTAAGCCAAAGGGTAGCTAGTTCAATATTTGATATTTTCGGTCTCATTTAGCGAGATATTCGACGCCAACATGTTCAACATAGAAGCTGAGTGAGGAATTTAACTTATACAGGACTCATATATACATCAAATGACATCCGTTGAACTGTATGGAGCTGTTTTATGGAAACCTCTTCTTGAACTGGTCGTGATGGTAGAGGTGGACTACACCGAAAGAATTTGTCATTCACGCAGTAAGATTTGGACACCAACATGCTTGTGAGCTGCATTTTGTATTAATAACACAGCAGAAGCTGGGTCAAAGTGCAGGGGAAGTCCACTCAGCTGTGACAGCCCACCATCATCCATTGCTGCGCGCCTGTTAAATGTTTACAGTCGAATGTCGTGTCAGGGAATCTGCCTAAAATAGACGCAGCGGGTTGCTACGAGAGGGGGGGCTGTCTGTCACAGACCCCCTGACCTTCACCACGACGCAGAAGGTTTCACGCTCTGGTGTAAAAACACGTGGTTTCAAGTAGAAATCATTGATTGGTAAAACCCTTCTATGACAGAACACTCATAAATATGTTCTGCACCATATATAATTTGCTACATTTCTCACAAATAGTTGTGTCATCGCTTGCATTTTTTGTGTCACTTTTCTGTTTCAGGATTCTGTTGGCAGATACAGAGCTTCTCCAATCATTTAAGTCAGCAACCTTTTCAGAATGTGCACTTTTGAAAAAGACATTTGTCTTTACTTATAAACAACATCTTAACTTTAGAAGGTAGCAGGTCTCCACGGGGTACTCTTTTCAAATCCAATCATAATTGTCCTATCAAACCTGAGTCGTGACCTCTGAGTGCAGATGTGCAGAACATGTTGGCTGCTGGCGGATAGTTCAGATCAAACAACCTTCTTCTATAGTGTCTTACATCTAGGCTGCTGACAGTTTTAACTCTTTTGTAGTCGTCATAGGTGTCTTGGTGTCAGTATTTGAGTACAACCTGCTCTAGACAGAATTACACATGCACCATATTTTTCCTAGCAAAAGATTTAACTAGACCCAAGGAAATGATTAAAATCATTATTTTGTACTTTTAACTAACCTCTTGCGAATTCTTTTATCTCCCTCATGTAATTGCAAAACTCATTTATTTGAAAATTTTATTCAAATAGCACAATTTATCATGTCTATCTGTAAAAAAAAGTACCAATAATACACGAAAAAACCTAAAACACTGGGAAAGAACTATACGTTTGTGGACAATGGCTCCCTCTAGCGTTAGAAGAGTTGAATGTTTTAATTTCGTCATCAACCTCGGCTTCTGCTGTGAGACAAAAATGAGCCTATTCAGAAATGTGATAATACGACAACGGTGAGAGGATCTAAAAAGAAGCTGAATAAAAAAAGAGGCTGAATAAAAAATGAGCAGTTTGTTAAGTTGAATAATAAAATCTGTATAGTAATGTAAAAGGCACATTTCCTGTAGTAAAAAACAAACAAAAAAATTGTAGTATTGTATGATTGAGATTGACTTTATAAGACAATTTCTTTTTGAACTGGAGAACTTCCCAACAAGGGCCATCCTAACAAGTGTGATGCTACATGATAAAAGCTCGACTGTGATCCACACCGTACCTCTGAACTCCTCGGGGTTAGCCTGCACTCCAGTTGCTGCTCCTGTGATGATGACTCCATCAGAGAGGAAGAACTCAGCTGCACGTGCCGTCTCCTCAATGCTCACATCTGCTGTCAGAGCGTGAGAGCTGTGAAAAGACACACATACGTACAATGCATGTATAAAACAACAACAAAAAAAAATCTTCCCTTGTTCTGGCTTTCAAGAACATATTTTGGGCGAGATCTCATGCCAGATGTGACATCATGAGGTGTGCCATGTATGAAGTTCTCAATGATGCAATAGCTGGTGTTCAGGTTGGTTTTGTCCCAGCTGCTGATGTTCTTACCTGTGCTTCTTTTTTATATCAGTGAAGATCATGACATGACCTGCTCCAATGTTTTTACGATATCTCAGTAAATCCCCTGCACAGGCATCCAGGAGACCCTCATCAGCCACGTGAGAAAAAACAAAACCCTCGGCCCTGATAAAATCCAGACCTGTGACCGGATTAACATGCAACATTGGCTGAATGAGTCACTGTTAATATAACTGCATTTTTATAGTTTACTTTGCACTAAAAGAAAACAGTGTACTCCTCTGAACATGAGATGTCATTGTAACCTGAAGCAAAAGCGACCACCAGCGCCTGCTGGTTAGCAGAAGACAGGATTTGTACTCCGAGTGGTAAAGATGGACAGACACTTCTCACACCACAACACACAGCTGTCATGCATGCAACCACCTCAGGGCCCAGGGAGAATGAATACGGGACATCATGCATATTCTCGATGATGATACCATCCTGAAAAATAAAAAAAGGCAGGTTGGGTTAACTGCAAACATTCTAATGGGTCTCAGAAATACTCACAATCCCAGCTTCACGGTAGATCGCTGCCTCTCTGCAGGCTTCATCCACAATTTGGGACATTTTCATACAACCCAGAGGTGTTCCTTTGGTGGAGCAAAAACGTGTTTACGTAAAATTAATATAGCAAATATAATATTAGCATAGTGTGACAATTTCAATGCATATATCTCATTGTCTATTATCCTCTGGTGCATTTACTTACATCATCTAACTTACATTTGCTTCCAAATGCATGGATATTTTTACTAGTGTTTTTATGCTTTTAAAATGTATATTTCACAGATAATTTCACAGAGTAATAGTCTTAAGAATACCTGGCAGTGCTTTGACGTGAATCATCCCAATAACCACGGATTTTAAACGTCCAAAGAGTTCCATAAACATCATGTTTTTTCGGCGACCGCGTGCCTGTCCAAAGTTTTCTTTCTCGAAATCACACCACAGAGTAAACAACAAGATGTCGTCAAATTAAAATGGTAGTGTCATGACAACAATATATTTCAATCTCACCTGTACCTGGGACCAGAAAGGGTACCTATGATCACCGTAATGGGCCACTGGTGTTGCGATCCAGAGTAGTGGTAGAATTTAAGAGTAATCGCGGGAAGAAATGGCAGCCATGCGGGAAACGGACGTAGTCACAGCGGCAAGCTAACACTTTTACTTTATTTTGCTGCAAATTAATCAATGCGGCAAGGGTGACAGCGCGTAACAACCATGTGCTGAGGTCCACGATCTCAAAGACTCAACTATCTGAAGGTATTAGAATCGCATTATGGTTTATTTTAGGGTTGATCTAAAGGAGTACGGCTTTGTTTACATCTGACCGAATGGCCACGCGGTACCCGAGCATTTCCGGTTTGGAAGCTCCGCCCCTGCAGCTGTCACCGGCAGCTGGCACGCCTCCTTATTTTAAACGTAATTTTTTTCTTTACTTTCGCATTAAATTCACAGCCCCTATAAAGTATTATTATTTTGTTACTGGCACAGAAGTGTATTCTCGACGGGCAGAATGTATTTAAGTTTGTAAAGCGGCAGCGAAGCCAGAGGTTTAGCGCCAAGTTCGAGGCAGCTCCTCCCTCGCGTTGATGCTTCCAGTCATCTGTTTCCTACAAGGCGCCAGCTCAGAGGAACTAGCCCGGCCTGGACGCAGACGCTCACACACAACTCCTCACTCCGAAGGAAAGGCGCTCAATTGTAGCCAGATCAATTCGGTCTTTCAACATTTTAATCAGAGTGAACTTCAAGGACTCAATCTTGAGGTATGTGGATGGACAAATTTGCTAGTAGGGAGCGAAATCACGATAGCTTCAGCAACAGCTTTTGCAACTGAATGAAATGTCGTCGAAAGCAGTGTAAGTTGGAAATTTAATGAATCAGATGTCTCCCTGGGTAGACAGAAGAAATGCTGTTCTTGTTGGCTGTGTGTTCGTAATTTTACTTGTGTTTGACAAGAAAATCAGGCGTCCTCGCTGTGCCCTTAGTTCGGCCATTATGTGGCGAGTCACTCTTCCAAAGTTATAGGCAGAAAAATAACCAGGTTCCTTTTAAAAATAATTAAAATAACATGATGGGTTAGCTACTTTGGCCTCTGCTCTTTGCTGTTCTGTAGTCCGAAAGCCATATTTTCATTAAATGACACTTTTTTGGACGACTTTTACGTTGCGTACCGTTTGCATTTGGCCGCGCGAAGCTGAGTTGGGCTTTGTCAGAGGAGGGAGTTCAGTGTGGGGGTTGGGAGTGAGTGTAAATGTTTTCATAAACCCCAATATAAAACAACATATTCCTCTCATTCACAGGTTTGCTCCTAACAGACACGCGTCCCATTGACTATAATGAGGGAAAACCGGTGAGTTTGGTGTCTGTTTCTTTCATGACTTTACCCCTAAATGTGAGCAGGAAAGTTGATGGAGCTTTAGCCTGTCCCAGTTAGCCTGCGTTTATGGAGCTATAATTTCACAGTATTAGCATGTTCACCAGAACTTCCTGCCACATTTTGTCTTTTCGCGATACTGATGACTTTGTTTTTGGGTATATTGATACAGAGAAGAGACAGAAACGAAGACTGTTGCTGCCGAAGAGACTAAAGTGCGACCGAGAAAGAGGAAGGCAGATGTTGCTATTGTAAGTAGTCTGAAAGGCTTCCAGACTAGCATGCAAATGCTCTTTTTCATATTTCAGCTGCATGTTGATGAGTTTTTCTTTTTTAATACCAAAATAAAAAAGGTTTGTGAATAATAAGACTTAAGTTTTTTTTTAAAGGCAATAATCTTGACAGACAATCTGTATTATTAATGACGTTTTAATTGTTGCTGGCATTATTAATTTGTTTTGTATTTTTTTTTTTTTTTTTTTTTTTTTTTTTTTTAACCCAATCTTGAATTTCAGTATTTACAAGATTTGGACGATGATGAGGTAGCAGAAATGACAAAGAAGAAACAGCGTGACTGTGAGGTAAACTGGACTAATGCTCGGCGACAATATTCCTGCTTCATGACTCGACAAACCCTGTGGACTTCTCTGCAGACAGTTAATTTAATGTAATTTCTCTGCTCTGTTTTCCACGAAGCTGGGCTGGAATCCTGATCCTGGGTATGCAAGTCCTCACAGGTGGATCCCCACTCCGGATCACGAAGAAGACCAACCGGTTGCTCTGTTAAACGCAGGCTTTCCTCACTATAACTTTAACAGCATATTTACAACCCCTGTGCGCTGTGCCCCGCTTCCCACTTTGTGGTGAGTGCTGTGTCTTGTGGTTGATAAAACCACAAAGTATTATTATTATCATCATTATTTTCCCCCTGAAATAGTCTTTGCTCTTTTAAAGTGTCAGTAATATCCGTCATCATTGCATTATATTTTGTGTGATTTGAACAGAATAATTGACATCTTCAGTCACCATGAACGCATTATGAAATAAAAGTTGTAAACTATGTTAATACGAAAAACTCCAACATTCAATAACATTATATATCAATGACATCTCTTATAGCATCCTTGGTAATGTAGGACAGACAGGACAAGAATAAAATATAATAAATATAATTTCTAAGAGAAAGTTTAAGCCAAATCTTAAAGTTGGAGAGGGAGTGCCATATTCTATTTACCTTGGAAGTCGGAGCTGGCAATGACATCACAGCCCAGTTGTCAGTGCTCCAGTCGCACAGTTGGAAAACAAGAAGTCTGCGTCTACGAAAGCAATATTATGAATACATGTAATTTAGTGCAACAAAATCTAGTCAGGAGTGCTCATAAATGGAATATTACAAGAGCTTCTACATGGTTCACACATGGGGGCAGCCATCTTTGAAAGCCAACTTGATGGCTATGAGGAACCTCTGACTTTGAGTCGGAAATCCAACCTTGAAAATTTCAAAATGGAAGTCTGATTGGAACAAATGGAAGGTGCGATCAGCCTCCTGGACCTGGACAGGAAGCTGGTTCCACAGCAGGGGAGCGGTGGGTGGGGGGGCTGATATCTAAAGGGTCAACTTCCTGAATGGCTGGGAAAGATTCTGGTGACCACAAGTAAGGCAGCACTCTGAAAGAGGAATGGCCTACTGAGATGAGGAGGTGCTTTTCACTCATCCAGATATTACAGATCTAAGACTCTTAGGACCTCTAAGGAAGTCTAATCTGGATGTCATAAAAAACAGCTGGAGACTTTACAAAGAACTATTTAGAACACCCTGATAATGAATGCTAATAGTCCCACCTTCAAGAGCTATCTGCTGGGATGAGTTGATCGGTATTGCTCTGAGACGATCCTCTTGGCAGAAATTACAAGAACAAGTATGATAGAGACCTGTTTGATATGCGAGTTGTAGGGCAGATCCAAAATGATTCAAGGCTGAGGTTTAACTACTTCCTCTGGCTTCATAGATGTGAAAGTCCAGCGGCTAACAGCTATATCTTATTTCCTGACCTCTGTTAAAACAGAAAGAAGTTGAGTACAATATAAATACAGACCCACACAGCTACGTTTGAGTCAGACTGAAGTGTTTGTCTTTTTATTCTCTGCTTTTCAGATAATGACTTTCCATTGTTGTACAGCGAGATGTTACCGTTGTTTTCATGTGTTTCTCTCCCCAGCTGGGCCAGTAAAGATGTGGTGTGGAGCAACATGTTGGAGAAAGATAAGACTTATACCAGAGATCTCCACATGATGGAGAAACATCCTCATCTGCAGCCCAAAATGAGGGCAATTCTTCTGGATTGGCTCATGGAGGTCTGTGCTCCAGTTTTTTCAGTAGACGTGTATTTGAAATGTGATCAAGGAGACACTTGTCAAATTTATTTCCTTTCGTCCCGAGCAGTGTGAAATGTCAGTGGGTCAGTTACATAATACACACTGGCCTCCAGTCTGAAGCAGGAAGGACGTTTAACAGAGCAGCGAGCAGGAGCATTGGGGACTGAAGCCTCAGGGATAGAATACAAATATGGTGTTCGTGACTGAAGCAAGTCACGAACACCAAGTGTGTTGAAATAAGAGATCTTCCATCTAAAGATGTGGAGGAGACTGAGAACCTGTGAGTGTGCAGAATGATGCAACACAACAATCGAATGGATCTGAACACCGACGCAAAGGCTGTTGGATCAATCTCAGACCCCTGTATACTACCGTATTTTCTGGACTATAAGTCACATTTTTTTTTTTTTTTTTTTTTTCATAGTTTGGCTGGTCCTACGACTTATACTCAGGCGCGACATACAGTATATATATTAAAATATGTTAATTCACACTGACCGACATGACCAAGGAGTAAATATTACCTACAGCCGCGAGAGGGCGCTCTAGGCTTGTTACAACTACCGGTATGTGCTACTCCTGTACCACTGAAAATTAATTTAAACATTAACTTAAAGACAACTGAGAAAGACTGAACACAAATGCTCCCCAAAAGAAAATCCTCTTCACTGAGGATTCAATGATGTGGAATGAGATCATTTTGGTAAACTTGCTAACCAGTAACTAGCTTGTTGGAGTCTCGAGCTTGTTATGTTAATTCTGGCTTTTCAGCCTCCCGCGTATGCTCTTTATGCTACTGTGTAGCTGAATAACTGTTAATCATACCTGACACCTGTTCAGCCTGTTCTATATTCTATTGTTATTATTATAACTTGCCTTTCTGGATGAAATATCTGTTCTTTTTCTTGGTTTTAGATTTTGTAAAATACATTTCCCCCTCAAAAAATGCGACTTATAGTCCAGTGCCACTTATGTTTTTTTTTCTCCTTCATGACGCATTTTTTGACTGATGCAACTTATAGTCCGAGAAATACGGTACATGTTTAAGCGTCCTTGAAGCAAGATCTTGAACCCAAAATGGCTCCTGGTGTATGAATGTGCATAAATGTATATTTTTATTTAAATGTTCATATGTAGATGTGCCAAATGAAAGTTTGTGGCTCTCCTCAGTGGTGCCTCTTTTGGACAGCTTCATGAAGAAGTCAAGTGTCTTACAGTTTCCGTGTGAACTGAAAGGGATGTATAACTGGAAAAAGCACATCTCATTGGGACTGGAGTAGGGGCGCTTTAGTCGGCTTTAAGTTCGGGTCTGAATGTGCACCCAGATAATGTAGTTGATGGCTCCTGCGTGTGTACACGTTGGCCAACCCCACCTGACATGATTTTGCTAACACAATTGTGATTTAATTAGTGGACTAAGAAAATAATTTGTTCTAACACGCTGAAAACATTGTTGCACTCTCATCGTAGGTGAGCGAAGTGTACAAACTTCACAGGGAGACGTACCACCTGGCCCAGGACTACTTTGATCGCTTCATGGCCACGCAGAGAAATGTCTTCAAGTCAACGTTGCAGCTCATCGGCATCGCGTGCCTCTTCATCGCTGCCAAAGTTGAAGTAAGAAGCTTTGGTCTAAGTGAAATGGGAGAGACAACGTCTCTAATCATGAGAAAGACTAGAACAATCCTTTTTTTTTAAAAACGAAACAAAGGAAATTCATCCATTCAAGTTCCTCTTTCATTCATTGCTGCTCATGAACACTGAGCAGGCGTGGATCATCGAGGTCAAACAGGAACGATGTGGGATGAAAACAAACCAGTCACAGGAGTCATTAATGGAAGAAGAAATTGGCGCATGAGCTTTTTTATTTTCAGACCTCTACAAACATGTCTGGCTTTTGCTATTAGGATTTGCTCTTGTGCTTTTGAAACGGGACAATTTCACAGCTACGGTTAAACATTAACGAAGGAGCTAACGCTGCTGATGAGTTCATATTTAGCATGGATGGCAGTGAGTTCACCATTAATGAGTGTTTTGTTTGAGCCCCACTTATTCGAGTTGCTTTGTTTGTTTCTACAAAATCACGTGTTTCATTTTTGTTCACCTTCTTTAGGAGATGTATCCACCAAAGGTCCACCAGTTTGCCTACGTTACAGATGAAGCTTGTACAGAGGATGAAATTCTCAGTATGGAAATCATTATTATGAAGGTACACACAGATGCATGAGGACGGCTCCCTGGGAATGTGGAGTTTTTGTACTTGCTTCAGTCAAATATGTCTGCCTTTTTTCCAAAAACCGAACCAAAGCTTTTAGTGGGTATTTGTTCCTTGAAGCAAGCTAAAAAAAAAAGCTTAATCTTCTCTAAATGAATTAGTATTCAAAAGAATCATCCTTGTGATTGGTTCAAATGAAAAATTCAAAGTAAATTAAAGTGGGGTCTGGAAATAATCGTGATGAGTGTAATTCCAGTGGTTACCATCACACAGTGGTTTCCTGTGGCGTTTTTCACAGACCTGTGATGAAGCCTGTTACCAAAAAGCTGTTTCCCCATCTCTGATTCCGTGACTTTCCGAATGTTTTTTTTTCTCTTTCATCATAGAATTTCTAAAACTTGATTTGATGTTTGTCTCTGTTACGACACGCTAACGGCAGGTTTTCTTTGTCTGCTGCAGGAGCTGAAATGGAGCTTGAGTCCTCAGACTCCCATCTCCTGGCTCAATGTTTACATGCAGGTGGCCTATCTGAAAGAGACGGACGAGCTGCTTCTGCCCAGATACCCCCAGGCTACCTTCACACAAATTGCAGAGGTGCGTTTCATTTCGCTGAAGTCACTCTTTTTATCCACCTGACGTAACAATTTAGCCAAACATTATTTTCAAATAAGTAAGCAGGGAGACCAGGGCAGCTGATGTAAAACCTGTTAAGAGGTCTCATTTCCTGTGTTCTGACGTTTGAGAAATGTTCAGTCACTGCAGTTGGATGTGTGGTCCCAAATGTCATCTGAGTAACTATTTTTTTTAGATTGAGGTGTCTGTATCTGAGTTCTGACTAGGGCTGAAACGATTCATCGAATAATTCGATTACTAAAAAGCTTTGTGTTGAAGCTTCGTTTAAAATCGGTCCACTGATACGTCACTGAAGATCGATGTGAGGCGCAGATTGCAAAGAATTTAACATTAAAAAGAAAATAAAAAGTAGTGCAGTGTGTCTACTGTAACAGGCAGTTAGCATAGCATAATAGCACAACGCTGCTGCTGCCGCATCTCCAAAGGAAATATCCGGTCTGTGCTAAAAGTCCGCAAATGGGACCGGACACAGCTAAGGCTAACGATAATTAGCAGCAATTAACAGAAATCAGAATGATCCGTGATTGAAAGGAGTCTGGTAACTAACGTACTTTGTTTACAGCTCTGTGGAAAGGCTGATTCAGAACTTTAATCAATGCGTTACGGATGCTTTTCAATAAAGTTAGTGATGTAAAAAAAAAAAAAAGTCGCAGTGTGCGCAGTATATTTCTTATCCAATTAATCACCAGAATAATTGAAATAAAAGTCTTAACAGCAGTGGTGATACTGTACATTCAAAACCAGGACTAGTTCTCGTTAGCAAATCTTTGACGTTTGACCACCTGTTTACTCATAAAGAAGAAAAAAATGAGACTAAGATACGTGATGAAGCCAATAATGTATTCGTGTGTCTTTTTTTTCCCAGTTGCTGGACCTGTGCATGCTTGATGTACGGTGCCTTGAGTTTTCCAACGGCGTCCTCGCTGCTTCAGCCTTGTTTCACTTCTCGTCTCTGGAGCTTGTGGAAAACGTCTCGGGTGAGAAAAATCACGCGTGGTGGTGAAACGCAGCGGGACTTTGTTTCTTGCCGTCGTTGCCTGACTCGTCCATTCTTGTCTGCCTGCAGCTCTGAAGCGGGTGGAGCTGGAGGAGTGTGTGAGGTGGATGGTTCCTTTTGCAACGGCGCTGCGTGAGGTTGGAGGCTCCTCCATGAAAACATTCACGGGAATACCTGTAGATGACATGCACAACATCCAGACCCATGCATCCTACATGACGTGGCTGGTGAGTTCATTTCTTCTTATTTATTACATCCTGACTAGTTTACAGCGTGTTGTTTCCCCAACATTGCAGAGAGATCCTCTGTAAAGTTAAAATTGTAGTAAATAGTATTATAGCAACAGATCTGGATGTATGGAGCTCAGTGTGTTTACCTTCACCATACCTAACACATCAGTGAACCGAGACCTTTGTGTGATGGTGGCTGCAAACACCGTCACGCTTATTATGTCAACAGGTTCTGGATTTATTTCAGAATCTAAACTGATTCAGAACATTTGGCTCGTAGACGTTGACCTTACGGCCTTTGTATTTAGAAAAGTCTTAAATAAATGAGTTTTTTGACCTCTACATGTCTAAATCGATCTGGAATTGATGAATAATATAACAATGCGTTGTTGAGAGGATGTTTATCGCTCAGCCCCAGTTTCCGTTTGGTCTGGTGCTAAACTTCACGTTCCACTAACTTTGGGGTGTGAACGTCTCCGCAAGCGCTTCACCTCCGAATCTCTGTGGCAAAACTCAAGATAGAAAAAGTCAACCTTTTTCTCAGTTTTCAGTGATTCAAGTTTCCAGCACCATCTAAAAACTTTCCAGGCAGCCATTTGCGCAGGCTTTTCCGCTGTTCGGATTAGTTCACAGTGGTTAATCTTGTAGTGGTGAACGTTTCTGCAGCGAAAACGCTCCGATTCCTCGTGTTTAACCAGGGTTTGTGTCGTCACAGGACAAGGCCTACTCTTACCAGGACGTGGACTTGGAGCAGCGCGGGAACTGTCCTGTCCCATCAGGCGTGCTCACTCCACCACTGAGCATTGAAAAAACTGAAGAGCCTGTCCGTGTGGACAGCGCCACGTTAAGAATCAGACCAAGGATGTGCACAGCATCCCCACCACGGCCTCAGAGTGATGAAGCAAAGCTTGATTAGATGCGTGTTTTAAGGCTGCGGCTCTGCGTGAAGAGAAGCAGCTGAAGTGTGTCCTGTGAACGGCCATTTTCAGTGTGGATTTGCTCGGAATGAAATTTTCACCCATTTATTATTATTATTATTATTATTTTTTTTGAACCAAATATTTTTGAAATGCTGTTCCTGAACACTGTGGCTATTTTAGGGATGGATACACTCAAATGAAGCACGTCCCAACAGGAAAGGACCGTTTATGATGGGATGTCTCAAGATTCTTTTAAACATCTTAACAACCATACCTTCATATAATGGTTGTTAGTTTTTTTGTCTATGCAGAGGCCAAACTGAATGGACGTTATGTGGAGTCTAGCTGTGTGATTGTGGTGATAGCTGTTATAAATCGCTGTTAGAGATCAGTAGCCTGATTTGCCCAAAAACCATTCCTAGGGTCTCTTTGGCTCTAATTGCTGCTATAAAGTGGGCTTAGCATTGTTTCTGTGTGCGTCTGTGCGAGTGTGTTTGAAAATGTTGTTTTTGATCCTACGCTTTTTAACTGATTGGACAAAAATGACCGTCTTGTCTAGGGACCTAGGGTCTTGTAAATGGACATGTTAGTCAAGCTTCAGAAGCTAAAAGGTTGATTGTATTTAACTTCTATTTTATTCCCAGTTTGTCTCCTTTTACCAAATGTAAAATTTGGATTTTACTTTTTCAGAATATAATGCTGCTAATTTTTTTTTTTTTTTTTTTTTTTTTTTTTTTTTCATTAAAGGCAGTTTCTCAGGTCTTGTATTGAACTAGTTGTTGAGTCTGCGTTTAAATATGTTGGCGTGAGCTTATTTGGGAAAAAAAAAGATCAAAACTTTCCAAATATCTATAGGTAAAAAGACATCAATAAAACAACTTTCCTCTTAAAAGATTTCTGGCATTAAGGTCTGAGGTGTTGTTAAAAACGGATTCAAATAAACGCACATAAGCGTATGCTGACAGAAAAAATGACTGCTGTCTGAAATATGGAACAGCCACAAGAACGAAATTATTTTCTGTGACAGAGAAAACTTTGAATTGAAGTGGTCCATTTAAAATTCAGAGTTTGGGGTTGTGATTCTGCACAGCTTTACTAAGAAAAAGCACAAAACTGTGATGCTCAACCTGTTCTGATCTGGAGGAAGATGCAGTGGATCTGTAGCTGGTGTACCAGTAAGCAGTGGAACTGTAGCTGATGTAGCAGTGGGACCGTCCTGTATTGATGGGTGGTAGTTTGGCTTCACACACAACTGTTTGGCTCACTGAAAACGTTTACTGTACTTCTGTAGAAAAGCATTCCGGAAAATTGAGGGTGTTTTATCCTGGTGTCTGGCTGTATTTGTAGTATTAAAATGTGGAGCTGGCTCACACATTCACATACTACAGATGTTGTCAAAGCTGGTGGGTTGAAGCTTGGTCAAATAGTCAAGCTGTCAGAAACAAAGTTCTCATATCTTAAAATTAGTGACATGGTATAGATTACTACGTATTTCTGTTGGTATGGTCACCATGGTGACCATACCGACTGCAGGTTTCAGAAAACGACACTGAGCTCTTTTCTATTTTCTTTCAGATGAATACAAAAAGATAAATCCTGTCTCACATCAAGAAAAAAAAAAGAAGGTAAACTCCATCAATGTATAGTGTTTACATTCACTTGTCTCTGCCTGTCGGCTTAAAAACCCTGAATATTCCTTATAATCCCTTTGAGTGGAGCGGTACAATGGTCTGCAGTTCTCAGTACAGTGGCTATTTTAGCATGGTCGTTCACTTGATCAGAAGTATTTGTTTTCATAATTATTCTCTGACGTATTCATTTATGCTGTAGCCATGAGGTCCACAGATGACTCCATGTTGGGAAATCTTCCCATGGCCCTGCATGAAAGTTTGAAACATACTTTCAAATGAAAAATGGCAGCCAGATCAGAGACATGGGATTCTACTGGTGGTTACTTCAATTTATGATCCTTTGAAATGCCATGATGAGATTCTACAACTGCAACTGCAGCGTGTCACAGATGTCAGCAGAGATTTTGGGCGACCTATTTGTGCTCATTTGCACTCAGGTTTTATTTCATTTTTTTTAATATATACTGAGTACATTAGAATGGCATCAAGTGATTTCAAACCTATGTTCTACCACGATGTCTCACAGTAGAGGAATGTTCCCACTAGTCCAAGTCTCCTCAAATGGAGACCAGTCAAACATGAACACAAAAAACTTTCCATCATTGGCGGCTACAAACTGAAACAAAAACGAATCCAATGAAGCTGCGTTAGGAAAACAGAGTTGGACTCCAGAGGATCTTTCAGACGTAGAAACATCCATCATTCATGTCCGCCAGCGAGAAAAGCTGACACACTGCAAACGGAGCTTCAGTGAAGCTGAAAGGAAGGCCTGATTAGGCAGTCAGTTACTTCAGTTTTGCTTCAGCAAACCCTGAGTGTATTAAAGACTTCCAGATGATTAGACTGGACTCAGGAACTAACCCAGAGTACCTATTCAGGAGCAGGACGGAAAGCTACTCTTAGTAACTTTTGCATCACAGAGTTATCAGGAGACCTCAACAATCTAGACAAGTAAAGAGGCGGAAAGTCTTATACTGGATAAATTGCCCTTGTTGCAGATGCTCCTGCTCCACGTAAATTCTGTATTCTTGGAAAAGGTTGAGACTTAGAAAAGAGAAAGTGATAAGTGATAACCATGACCTCTGATCTACAAAGGATATAAAGTTTGTTTAGTTAATTTTCTCATAAATATATTTGCTCTATATGTAACTATGTTTTGAATTGTTAATGTTTTCAATTAATAATCTGTTGGAAATGTAATTTAAAGTTTGTAGATCTATTTAAATGTGGTCACTTTCATGCTATGCTGTAACTGTCCACAGGGTGGCGCTGATCTGCGTGCGGAGAAGCTCCAGCTGATGAAGGCTCGGACAAAAGGCAGCGGACATTAGGAGCTTTTTTTTTATTGTTTTGTTTTATTTTGTTTTGGTCTCTGTGTGTGCGCGCGTGCGTGTGTTTGTATGTATGTGTGTGAGAGAGTTCAGCCATAATATTATCAAAGTAACTGCAGTCACTCATGCATGTTCACTGTGCAGATGAGTCTCAAACAAACATTTAGTTCATATGATCAAATTTATATTGATATTGATATTTATGCCTTAAACATTTTTGGCACACCTGTCAGTGAGTATGTCCTTCACTCAGTATTATACGAACATTCAGAAAACAATTGAAATACTAACTAATACTAATCTTGCTTTAAATTATGTCGAAATATTATTTATTTGTGTAAAACAGTCAGCAGCTGACTTAAATTTCTCTCCTATTTTTAAATATTTAATTGACTCAGGCTAATTCACAACAGTGATATTGACTTGTAACACATTCGCTGATGTTCAATGATACTTTCAGAACTAAGAGATAATTTAATTGTGACTATATTGTTAGTTAATCGTACTATATATTTTTGAATACATAGTAAAGAATAATGACGTTCAATGGAGTTTAAGGACCAGCGAATGCTTAAGGTATGTCTGTATGGCTCCCTCTAGTGGATTATTGAATTAATTACAACAGCACCTAACCTCGACCATCCATCGTTATTTTTACACACACACACACACACACACACACACAGCGAGGGTGCTGCACCTTCGACCAGACAGTGAACCACAGCGGGACTGTTATTAAATTTACTGCCCTCTGTACACACCCACACCCACACAAACACGGTGGGCCAGGGGTTAACAAAGAGAACTAATAGAACTGTTTTTGTATGAGGAAGAATCTGTAATTATAAAATCAGATTTTACAGGAATGGATTCTGAAGGAACACATTTTTAACGTTAATACAATAAGTCAGAATCAGATCAAGAATGTGAGTAAAACTGCGTTACATTAGTTATCTGGTGGAAGAAAAACACTTCACACTATTAATGTAATAAAGACATTCTAAATGGGACAATCTTGAGGAATTTTTATGATGCAGTTTTGGTCTTTTATATGAATTGGTCTGCTACCAGGAGATTTTAGGAACGCTTCTGCTGACCAGCTTTATAAAGATACTGATTTCATTTTGTAATTTTTCAACACACTAAATTTTGGGTCTCCATTAGCTGTAAGCTGTAATCATCAAAATTAAAAGAAACACTTGAAATATATCCTCCTGTGTTTAATGAGCCTATATAGGTGTTTCACTTTTGGAATTTTACAGTAAATCAAGTTTTTAGTGACAATATTATTATATATTATTCTATAAGTGTCTACATGAATAATAAAGTCAGCCTCAATAATGATAGACACACAGACACTGCTGTAGCAAAAGTAGTTTATGCAAGGTATTTTTGCACAAGTGCAGGAAGTATAGAAAACTGACCACATACACATTTCTATTGTGCTACGACGCTTCTGGTGCACCACTGATGTCAAATAATTAGCTGTTCGAACAATACAAAGATCTGGGTGTGAGTCTGTAGAAATGGTGCTGTTGCACACCCGTTGTCGTCATGTCATGTTTAAGGATTTTTTAAAAATATTTCTGTTATATCTGAGACATGGGACAGGGACATATTTGGAAAAGAGTATTAAAGCACAACAGAGCATGTCTGAATCAAGGCTATTAATAAAAGAACCATAAAGACAAGTCTTTATAGTATTTTATGATCCGTTTGTGTGTGTGTGTGTGTGTGTGTGTGTGTGTGTGTGTGTATCTGACAAATGAGAAACCGCTTCCTGTCGATACTACTTCACACAGCCACGGGTTCTATTCCATTGTAATTTCTTTAATTAAAGTGATTTTATTCACAGGCACACAGCTGGCACCAGCTATTTTCCATTAGCCATGTGAGTGGATGCCTCGTTCAGTGGGAGGACCCGCACTGGGGCTGCTTCCTATGGAGCACACAATACTTTTTTCTTCTCCCAGCTGAGTTTGTTGTGTGTTTTGAATTTATTAATCATTGATTTTAATGTGTTGCCTCTTGACAGCGGCAGCTACTCGTGCATTAATTAATTCCCGTTTCCTAGCCTTACAAAATGGCATTTAAAAACAATAAGAGGTCGGCTGGTGTTTCCCCTGACCTATAAATGAATGGTGCAAAATGACACAATGTGCTCCTCTTTATTCTTCTCTTGGCTGATTTTATTGTCTTTTTTCATTTAATAGAGCATATAGAAATGTGGTTATTTTAAGTCTCTTGAAAGGAATGTGTAAATACAGTTGATTCACCTTTAATATTCCACTCGGAGGTTGTGAGATGCAATAATGTGTCTTTTGTTGGGCATGTTTCCGTCGGTGCACCTGCTTTGCATATAGCATCTGCCAGCAACACTCTCAAAGGAACTTGGGGTCTTAAGGTGAGGATAAATGTGCCTTGCCAACAACAATAGGTAGTCTGTGTTTATCCTTTGAGGTCTTAAAGAACTATGTGTACAAAGATTTGGCTTCTGTGAATAGGTGCAAATAGAAAAAAAAGGAGATTATATCTTAAATTAAGCATATGGTGCTCGAATTTGAATGGTGTTGGGATTTGAATGTATTTATGGAAGTATAGTCTTTTTTATTTATTGAGTAGACCTGAATTGTTCATTCATTTAAATGAGTGACTGGTCGGTGTGTTTGAAAGATAAAAGCTTGCTCTCATAATCCTTATTGACACTCTGGGATGAGTAAAGACAGCTATTGCTGTCTGAGTCCCTGCAGTGCCTTGCCCCATGGAAAGGGCCTCATCCCTATTCACAGAGGGTTGTTTAAAGCTAAAGATTTCCTGACAGATTGTTCTCAGCAGACTGATTAGCACATGCTGTGAGAGAGGCAACTACCCAAACTGGGTTTATGTGCATTTTATTTGTGCGTGTGTTTGCATGTGCACAGCAGCGCGGCTGCGTGTGCGTGCAACCCTAGAGTAAGTTTCAGACTGCTGATTACACACTTCCAAACACATTGCTATAATTAAAAAAAAAAAGAAAAGCAAACATCCACCCTTATAACCTGCTGGTGTTTAGCAGTCTCGTAGCATGTCTCAGAGTTTTAGCAAAGAAGCAAAAACATTGCTGACAGTGGTTAAAAAAATAAAATGCTTTCTCCTCACAGATCACCTCTATGACCCTCAAAATGGCTGCTGCAATGAAAAAGAAGAAGATTTATATTGTGTGCCAGAATTAGCTGTATTTGGAAAACCTGCAGTATAATGTTAGGAACAAAGACCAAGGGCCATGATGATATTTTGGAATAATACCTATCCAGATGAGAGCACGGATGGGTTTATCTCCAGAGCATTTCTGCTTATGCACCAGCGACAGTGCTATTGGGTGGACTGCAGAGTCGTCAGCTGGGTGCCACCCTCCTCTGGTGTACTGCTCCTTGAAGCCTCCAGGTGATGGAGCAGCGGCAGAGACGTCTTTCTGACGCTCCCTGCAGCCAACCCTAGGACCCTTGCCTTCCCCACGCACTGTCCTTTCTTTGGAGCCAGAGCCAAAAGCGCCCTTGCTCAGCTTCCTCTGCCAGGTCTTTTGTGGCCCTCCTTAGTTTGGAGCCCAATAGAGAGTTGTAGAGTCCAGGACCGTTTTCCTCAAGGAGGCCTCGTGCACACTTGAATGGGTCACGGAGAAAGCTTGTTCGTGCTTTATTCTGCCGACTTCTACCTCTCCTGATCCTGTCTGCTCTCCTCAGGTGTGCTCACCTGGCTCTGACCTGATTCCACAGCTCCCTCAGGCCCTCCTTCTCCTCATCTGTGGCTTTCCTCCATGACTTCTCAAGCAGGCATCGTTCCTTTACCAGCGGGAGAATTTCCCTCTGTCGTCTCCCAATCTGGTTAGGAGGGACCCTCCTCCAGGGCATCTCTCTGAATCCTTCTCTGCCTTCCTCATAGACAACATGGCCAAAGATGTTCAGCTTGGCTGTTATGCTGATTTTGTGGGGAGTTCTGCAGGGTGCTGAATAGGCTCTGGTTGAGGTTTTCCCCAGTGCCCTTCTCATTGGCTTTTGACCAATTGGCTTTAGGATTTTGGCTTGGCCTCTCCAGCCTTTCTCCTTTGGGAACTCCTTGGTGCTTGTGTTGTGGGTTAGGCTGGCAATGTGGCACATCATCCGGGGGAGACGGGTCTTCTCTCTCTCCAGGTGCAATGGTAGGTTCAGTGGCGCTGTGGTGCTCAGCCTGGCTATGATTCCTGTTTGCCACATCTGCTGGTGCATCCTGCAGCCCAAATAAGTTGTTACCTTGGACCACCCACAGCTGCATGCTCTTACCGTCCAGCGTCCCTTCTCAATCAGGATATGATTTCAGTTTAATGATACTTATGTTAGAACATGGTACAATGACAAGCTTTGAATTGAATCTGGCATATTAAACAAAGATGGAGAAGAAAAATCCAATTGTGCACGATGAATTTGAATTTCAAGAACCTTCATCGACATAGCGCCAAATGACTTAATGACACAAAAGTGTCATAATTCTAGTGCACTGCCGTGGTCGTTATACATTCTTTTGTATCTATGGCTTTAAAGAGAGGATAAAGGGAAACATTTTAGTGTGATGTAACATTTATATCTGCCACAAGTAAAGCTTGAATTCAGATTGTAAACGCATATTCCTACAAAGAGTATAGGAATGAAAGGCTCCCCTTAATATTTCAGCACTTTTTTTAGAACATAGAGTGACAATAAAATTAAGGCCACAAAAAGGCGAATCACTGAATTGAACTCTGCTTTTGCATTTGTGAATTTACTATTACTTTATTGGAAGATTGTGACTTCCTGGCAGTTAGTTGCTACTATTATACATAAGTGACTAAATCCATATGATCACAAAATGCTGTTCTTTGTCACATATGTGAGGCTTCAGCCTCCTAGTAAAGTAATCATCTCTACCTAAATGCACAGTTTGACATCCTTAATGCAACCCAGTGTGGAAATCTAGGTTTTAAAGACAGACACTTATTGCACTCGTGAAACCCTGGAGCCTCCTGACCTCCTACACCACAGCCTCCCCTTTCTTCTGCCTGGCCTCCAAAGGGAGAGAGAAGAGAGAGCCATCGATCAGGGTGATCGTTGAGCTTCTGCTCCACCCCCTGCCTCCTGCCTTGCATTGTTTTTTATCTCATCTCTCAACCCTGTTGCCATGGTACTGAAGATGGCAATTCAACCCTTGTGCTTAATGATCTTTTGGATGATAGCCTTCTTGTCAGGCATTCATGCTCCATTCTGTTGAAATGCAAGACAGAGAGGAATGAGCTGCTAGTATGACTGCTGCTGGAAGGGAGGGGGCCTTTTTGACCATTTTATTCTAAGCTTAACTCGTAGCGAACATGGTGTTATGGGTTATTTACCAAATGAGCTGCTCTGTTTCTGCTTCCTGGCCTGCTGAACCAGTGGATGGAAATTCAGAAAAAGCCATTTCATATTCATTTAAACACTCTTTATCATTTAGCAGCATCACTTGAAAAGCCATCCCTCTCCTTTGGCAGTTTAGTGCTGGCTGAGGGATTACTCATATAAAAAGCTGCCACTGATTTGAGTAAGAGAATGCTTTGTGTCATCATGAAGGCCGAAAATCCTAATTTGGAAATTGGAACACACTAAAAAGGGTTGAGCGTTCAACTCATATCCATAATCCAGCACACTGCATGAGATCATGGGTGTCGACCTACAATGGATGGCTTCAGCGTTCACTGTAATGAATATAAAGGTAGTGCCTGTAGCCATTATGATGCTACTACTCAATAAGTGGATATGTCTCTCTGTTAGATTTTATTTGGCAATCTGTGTATTTTACTTTGCCTGTATGCAAATGGTGTGCAGGAGCATATGGGGATTGTGATCCTGGATGGCAGGGAATAAAGCAGCTGTCAAGAGTCTGACAAAAAAAGTGCTAACTTGTGACAAATACTGAATGTTATGTAAAATATTATGTAAATTTGGTTACACTTATTCATATATAACGTGATAAAGTTAATGTGTGCAAATATGCCTCCTGCCTTTTAAATATGAAGGCAGGTATTTCCCTCTGTTAAATGCATTCATGACAAATTAATTGTGATTCCTGGAAAAGAAGCAGTGGTTGTTTTTTTTTTTTTTTTGGAAGAAGCCTCTGTGCCTGTTGTGTGTGGTGCACTCACACCAGCCAAATGTACTGTTCCCAAGCACACTTTTTCCGCATTGTTTGGCTAGGTGTAAGAAGGAGTGCTTCTGCAAGTCCTTCATCCCAAACAAAGTCAGACTGTTCAATGCTGCACTATAAATCTGTAACAAACACTCCCATATCACAGTTGGACTGATGTTTACTGATGTCCTATCTATGCACTTTATGGTCTTTTTTCATTCCATTTGCTTACTTTATACGGTTATTTCATAGCTGCTATACATCCATATTTATTCTTTATTATTTAATGTTTCTTTTAAGCTTTTGTTTGAGCTACTATACTAGTTACATTTCCCCACTGTGGAATCAATAAAAATCTTGGGCAGTCAAAGGGTTTGCGTTGCCTCGGCGAAAAAGTGAAGTATTTGTTGGAAACGTGGTTGGAAATGAGGATGGCAGTTAACCTTTACTTGGACAAGACACAGAAACTGATGTTATTGGCAGGATCCATGACCATCTTGTCAGTCGCATCTGTAACTTTGGTAAATGTTCTCAATCACCCTGGTCAAAGATCTCGTCCCTTCTTCCCTTCCCCATCTTAAAATAAGTCAACTGGACGTCCTTGTGGTTTCTTGAACCACCTCTTAGTTAAGAGGCTTCTTCACTTCAGCCTGACTGGTGGGGATCCCTGATAATTATATATTGTGTGCTATGCTATGCTATGCTATGTGGTAGTAGTGGTAATTTGCATCATGAAAATGATGTGGACCCTCCTGGTCGGTGCTGTTGAGTGTGAAAACTGGTAAACCTTTTTGGGACTTGATCCCCAGACAGCATTGTAGGGATCTGACCCTATGTCATCAAATTGTGCTGGAAGTTGGGGGACAAACCAGACAGCAAGTGAGCCGGAAACATTACTTCTGGATTTACTGTGTTCCACTGATTTTTTTTTTCAATGGTATTGCAATTCCTTCTTTTTAAGATACAACATTGGGAAGATTTGGAGGTGAGAGAGTTTATTTGTAATCTGCAATTTTGCTTGCGTTTGTTGTTTTGCTTTTTGCCCTTTTTGGAGTGCTACTTATGAAATGATGCACGTCAAACGCGATGTACCCCATCGTCTGCTGCGGAAAAACCCTGGGTCTGTTTGCAATGTGAAAGCTGCCAAATGCTAGTTTTAAACAGGCGTATCCACTTCTTTCACCAGGACATAAGGAGAGAGAGATGCTGCTATGGCGCGTGAGATAGAGTGGCTTTTCATTCTTAGAACCAGTGCAACAGTAAAGATGGAAATTGAACTGAGAGAAGAAAAACCCAAGCTCGCCTGTTGGGTTTCAGCCCTTTAGCAGTTCACAGGTACTCCCTGTTGTTATGATGAGTCCATATAAGGAACAGATGTAGGCCCCCTTCACCAAGTGACTCCATTCTTCTGTGTGTTATAATTTCCACAGGGTAAATTCCACCACAGAAGAGTCATCAGGGCCTCAATGGAATATCTGTATCTGGCATCGGTCATCTGGCATGATGAGTATGACTTTGTAATTTTTATTGCCGTCCACGTTCTCTTAAATGTAATGACGATATTCTGATTAAAGATTGTTACATTCTCTGTAAGAAGTGAGAAATTTGTTTCATTGAGGTGGCAAGAATAAGAACAAAGTTAGTGATGCCTGGGACATTTCAGCATTCTCTGTGCTCTTTATTTGTACATACATTTGTACAAACCCAGTATCCACTGTCAGCACCTGCCTATGCTGTGGCCCTTTTTTTTTTTTTTAACAACAACCTGCCATAATGTATTATGTTTGCTATGTTTGCATGTTTGTTTGTTTCTCTCTCTCTCTTTTATCCTCTCTGTCCTGTCTCCCTCTTCTTCTCCTCCTTTACCCAGCCGGCCTTCAGCAGGATGGTTCCTCCTTGTAATCCTGGTCCTGCTCAAGGTTTCTTCCTGTCAAAAAGGAGCTTTTACTTGCCACTGTGCTTACCTGGGGGTTCAGGCTCTGGGTTTCTGCCTCTTTAAAGCACCTAGAGACAATTCTTATTGTAAAAGGCGCTATACAAATAAAACTGAATTGAATTTATTCAGCTCTCATTGAAATGGTTAATAATGTTGGAAAAACCTGATAAGTCCTGACGTCAGGTTTGGTTTGCTGTTGCTTTAGGAAAAGTCAAACATGGCTTTGTTCTCCATCAAGTTAAATTGGTTAGCTTGTGTTTTGTCTTCTGAAGACAGACAGACATACAGCATTGTGAAACCAACGGAATTCTCTCCTGCCTTAGAAGAACACAGTGGAAATGAAGGGAAGATGAAGAAACACTCTTCATTTTATCTGCTTTTATCCCTGTTTGAGCCAAAGAGTTTTAAAGAATCAGTGTCTTTATCTCTCCTGCACTCTCAGTAATACAAGTGCATGAATGCTTCCTGTGTGTCATAAAGGTAGAATAAGCTATTGAATTGGCCAATTAAATTAAACTGAAGGAAATTTAAAAAAAGATCTGAAGGACAATAGGTTGTACTCACACCTTTTTCTCTCATTTTTGACAGCTGGAATTGCTTTAACTTAGCAGTGAAATGATCCAGCTCAGCATATCTGCCCTCCCTTAACGTCACCTTCTTTCCCCTTTAGCAGCTCCAGATCCCCCCCCCCCCCGACCACATATACACTTCTGCAAATAAAGGAACACAAATGTAGGTAAACAAGGTTTGTTTGAATTCCTCACCATGTGACGTGTGATGGGTTAACGATATAAGGACTCAGAAACAAACCCCTGAATTCACACCTCCACCTGGATGATCTGCAGGTGTTCCGTTAGCTGAAGACTTGATAGGATGTTGCTGAAGCCTTCACACAGTGATGGATAAATGTTGATCAAACACTGATCTGTTTGTTGTGGAGATGAAGATTTGTTTCAAGTGCAGAAAATTTGCCATTTCATTTCTTTTATTTGATGCTTTACTCAACTGCATCTGAGTCTATAGGCGTAAGTGAATATCCTGATACTGGAAGTGAAAATACTGTAAAATTTGCTTTCAAACTGGGGCACAGTAAGGACATTATCATAATCATTCTTTGAGTGTGGCCTGTGCCAAAACTCTGATTGTGATTTCCTCAGCACAGACAAAAATAAGGGGAAAAAAGGGAACTTTGTTGATTCCCTACAAGAACCTGTGAATGTAGGTTAAATGTTTCGTAAAACTCGCTTCGGTGCTCAGTGATTGTCATTTCTGCTTTAGCACAAAAGCGTAGCGTCGTGGGGATTCTTTTCCTTCGAGTGGCAACTGTCAGGGAATATTTTGGTGTGCTTGAAAAAAAGAGATGCCTTGAATACACATGTGATTAATAATTAAGCATATGCTTTATTCCCCTTTGAAAGTTATTATGCAAAATTAATTTTTCATACAGTTACAGACTGTACACGACAACTGTGCTAAGACAAAGGATAGTACTAGAACAAAGTTTGACAAGTCTGTCTGGGCTTGCTCTAAAATCACTGGCCTTCATCTTGTACTTAGTATTCAGAAGACACCATGAAATGAATTTCTATTTTTGTTCTATTTTCCTATTAATGATTTTTTTTCCCCTTCCCTGTGTGAAATCCAAAAGTGTTCTGATTTAAATTGATAAAAAATAGCTCTGCTTTTTACACCGGCTGATATCAGACAACTTTAATTTAGTTGTTGGAAGCCATGTATACCAAGCAAACTCTTAGGACTCTAAATACTGCAATACTTCCTATTGATGGAGTCTCTTCCTGCACCAGTGGGAGGTGGAACTTTCCCTGTCTGATATTGTTTTGCTTTTGTGGGATGAAATGGTTCTGCTTTTTTTCTGTTTGACATCAGTGGTCTGTCCCTAATGTGGTCATCAAGGCCACATTTATTTATCCCAGTGAAGGATTTCTTGAATGAAATGTTGCAAGCAGCAAGAGTGTGCTTTCTGTGGATGTATCTGACCATAACCCTGGTTTAAGAGTGCGATTGAGGTGTGTAAAGAATGCTTAGAAGTCAGCTTTTGAAGGAATCAGCTGGAGTTTTATCATCTAATGATGGCATGAAAACTCTGATTGGGCTGTGTCTCTCAGAGGATGTGATGTGGTCTCTCGGGTTTTGGGCTCTGCAGCTGCTGTGGCAGCACGGTGGTCCATCACATGGGGCTTCCTGAGGAATGTGAAATGGGAGATAGACATCATCCTTCCTTCTGGAAGGGCTGAGGACATGTTCTGAAACTTCTCGAGGTGTAAACCACCTTTTCATTTATCACATAATGTGAGGAAACCTCTAACTTAGACTTAATGAGATTGGAAGTAAGTAACCTGTACAAGGTTTAAGGTTCGGCTATCGTCATTAACATGTTTGCTCGTGAAAACCAGCAGCAACAGCAATAAAGATATTTAAATAAGAAAAATTGAGGCTCATGAGTTCAGGTATGTTTCTTTCCTGTTTACACATGGAAAGTGGTTCAGTAATGCTTGTCAATATCCAGTGAGGCAAGGCAGTGTGAAAATAATGTAAAATGTATTATTTAATCAAAGGAACCAGGGAACAAACATTTCCTTTGTGGGGGAGCACTGATAGTGAAGGCGGTGCCAAAAATATACCAAAACAGGCCTGACTCACCACTTAATACACTTAATAATTAAAAAAAAAAAAAAAAGGACTGGCTGTCTTTTTTACAAATTAGTGTTGAATAAAACATAAAATTGTGGCTCTAACCCATAGGTTAGTGTACTTTGAAGAAATTACATGTATAAACTGTACATAAGTGCATAAATGCAGAGGCCCGGCCTTATCTCAGCACACACCTCCCACCACAGACGCACACTGTCAGTCTCAAGAACCCAGCAACCAACAGGAAACTGCAGAACTCCACTCAGTCATCCCGACAGGAGGCTTTTGAAGTGTCTCCTGCATCTTGGTTGGCCAGCTGGAGATGATCTGAAGCCAATGCCTGTCTTTCTTGGGTGTCACATGGGTTTTTGGAGGGAAATCCACAGGCTGCAGCCAATTTTCCAATCATCACCTGCATAACAAAGGAGAAGGAACCTGCACAGAAAAATTGAAAGGCAAACGCACAACTCTGACCCGGCCCTTTACTGTAAGGTAATTCAAATTCCAGCTGTACTTCCCATCTCCTCTGTTCAATCAATAGCTGTTTAAAAATGTTTTGAATGCAAGCTGAGACATTTATTCCTTATCAAAACCAGTAATATCCATTATGTGGATTACTGTTGTATAGTGATAAGTTAATTTGTAGGAAACTTCTAAGCAAATGTAATGAACCAATTTTATAGTATTCCAGAATGAAAAGATAACCTTTCACTCAAATATCAACCATTTAACATCACAATCTAGGACACAAATTTACAAAAACACATGCCACAGTCTGGACTTCCCAGGCTGAGTTCCACCTCTGACAGTTAATAAGTATGGAAAAATAAACTAAGAAGGAAATGGGAGTGTTCCAACGGAGGCTGAGGGGGTAGGGATGTACAATTAGCTATGCGGACAATTACCTCTCTGACACAAATATTTGGAGCAATTACCACTTAAAATTCATATCAATTGTCCATCTAGATATACTGTATTTCAATATATTTACTCCCAAGTCTTTTTTTAAACACAATGTTACAGATATTAACTGGCACCATGTTACCAGATTATAGGGTCTGCAAAGTAGAGCAAAATAACAAGACAGAAGGTTTTTAGCCTCAAGTTTTATAGTTCAGAGACCTGCTTAGTTGGTGTAAGTGAGGGTTAAATCATGGTAGGTAAGGTGTTAGCAGGAATGTGCCCAGCTTCATTCTAGTTGCCTTTACAGATCTGATTCTTAATGGTGATTATAGAGCTGATACTTCCGTGTGTGAGATGAGTTGAATAAACTTTCCATCTGCTGCAAACTGCTCTGTGCTACTTTATTTTACAACTCTTACCACCGAAGTACGTATCTTATCACAAACGTCTCGACAGCAGTCTGACCTCAGAAAGAACGAAGCATTTAGACAGCACTGTTTAAAATGAAGGAAAATGCAGCACGAGCCATTGTGGGTAACTTTGCACAGCTCCTTTGTCGTTCTCTTTCTCTTCTCCGTGCTCATTTGGATCCTCTCTCTCTCTTGTACCTCCTCCTTTGTTGTGATATGCCAATTATCCACTTCATTTGAGCCAAGGCACTAATGGTTGAGACCGGCCTCTTGGGGTGTTTGTGGGTGGTTGGGGTTGCAGGGGGCGCTGATAGGTAGCAGTAATTGTAAATGGTGTAATGAGTGTGGAATGGTCACAATGTAGCGCTCCACCATTACAGGTGACCCACGTCTGCTAATCTCCTCCCTCTAACATCACACCAACATGTGAGACCCCCCCATTCTGTCTCCTTCAGGGTTCAGCTGACACAGAGTATAATATTAGCACCACAGACCATTACTTGCAAGTAGTTTGGCATTTACTTGTCTCCGTCATTATGCAGGTGCCCCTCTCACCTCCTGCTTCTGTTCTTGCCTCACCTGATGTTCATCTCCGTCCTGAGATCAGATTGTCCCTTGAAGTCTTGACTATTTGTTGAAAAAAGAATTCTTTCATAGCATGTTGGTCATAGAGAAGTGTCTCCCTAGAAAAGTCCATCCCCACAGAAGACTGAACCCTTAAAAAGTTAACAAAGAGAGCGTTTAATGTTTCATTAGCTGTCTGTCTGTCCGTCACAAGCAAATAATCAGTTTTATTTTGTTACGGATTTATTAGGTTATTAATCTCTTTGTCTTGATCAGTACATTTCTAAGATCATGTATCGGTTGCAGGTGGAAACAAATAATTTTTAGAATCACTTTATTTGATTTAATAAAGCATTCTAGTGGCTGCAGCCCATCTTATAACATAGAAGCTTAAATATCTTTACTTTGCTTTAACCGTTAGTGTTTTAAGCAAGCTAAAGGTTTACAGTCTAGATGGTGTATCTGTGTTGCTGATAGTGACTAGAAGAAGTGGAGATGAGACATGGAGGAGGAGTCGTTACTCTCCATAACAATTCCAGCACCTATGTGGAGAGAGGTGAGCTGACACTTGCCAATTATGTGTGACAGTGTCACTGAATTACCTCCCTGTTCACAGAGCAGTGGGTGGAGGGCAACGTTCCTTGGAATATTCCTGGAAACAACGAAATATTACATTTTAATTACATGCACTCAAAACATTCTTTCTTTAAATGATTTATTATTCAAATTATTATCCATAGCATGCAGCTTCAGGGGGGCTTGTTTTGGGTTCTGATGTGTAGTATGCATGTGTGTGGGATTGCACCAACTACCTTTGTGTCTCTGGAGTGACAGAACATAATTTACCTAAATGCCGCACTGAGGATATTTTGTCAGAGTGAACAATCCTGACCCAGATATAAATGCTGCAGGATGATCAATGATTCATCAGCAAACCTAAAAAAAATCACTAGTAATAAGGTAAGTGAAGGTCAATGCGCTGATAAACAGAGAATTTTTAGACAGACAGACAAACACAAAACCCACAGCTACGGAAAAACAACCACAAGGATAAAACGAATAATGCCTGCGGAAGAACGTCCATGAGGACGTGGGTAAACACCAGACCAGCAAGCAAATTTTAAGTCGGCGGAGTTTTAGAAAAAAGGCCACATAACATTTGACAATTCAGCACAAGATGGTCAGATTTAAATTAAAGCACTGTTCTATTTTCAAGTCTTTGAGGCAAGCGACATGCCAGAATGCTTAATGTCTCATTACCTTCAATAACAACACATATCAGTTCTTTCCACAACCATTTCAGATCATGTTAACATCAGCAACAACAACAAACAAGCAAAACCCCGAGACTTCTATTTTTTAATCTCTTTTTTACCACTGTAACTACTGTAATTGTGTTGCAGGTGATGAAGTCGCACAGAAAAATCATTGTTTTGGAATAACAGTAGCAGAAAACAGTCATTGCGTCCTTGAGTGGACGCTTTTGACATCTTTAAAGAGACTCCTTCAGTCCTCTTGTAACATCACATTCACATGTGATACCCTGACCCAGTTTTGAAGGGGTCATGTGCTGTAGGTGAGCATGTCAATACAGAGTTACAACATCGACTTGTATCACAATTTTTAAAGAGCAAATTACAAATCTGTCGGCATCACATGACCCTTCTGAGGCAAGAAATAGTGTTTTCTTCCTCTCTGCTCAGGTGCACGGAGGGACAAAGGTGCAAGGACCAAATTGAAGGATGTAACTTAGAGGGACCCCAAGTCAGTTTCAAGTTTCATGTCTTGTTAAGCAGATTGTTGTATACTCACCCTCTCATAAAAGATAATCTTTAAGGTGCAGAGAAGCTACAGATGGGTCATGTCATTCAGTACTAAACTAGACCTTTGCAGGTAGGGCTTAAGTGCAGACTAACTGCTTTTTTACTTGTCATGACAGCTTTCAAAGGTGACAATCTCTCAACACATCTAGAATCAGTGGCAATGTGAAAAATTTAAAAGGATCGAACTTTTAAAAACATTTAAAAGTACTGCATCATTGTTTCAAAGTCTCTGACCAAAACCTTTTAGTTAGTTCAACGCAATGCAATTAAACTTTATTTAAGCAGCTAAGGAGGAGGAGGACAGATAAGGCAAAGGGGAAGTACAGAAGCAGGTAATGTATCTTATATCTAAAAAATAATTTTATGCATTGTTTGTAATCCTGAAGTTATAGATGTAAAACTGAGGACACTAGTGGGACAAAAGGAAAAGTTGAGAGGAAAACTGTTCAGTGGATCCTGTTGGAAGCAGGGCTTTTTTCTTTAAGGTGAAAGGGATTGTGAACAGTTCCAACCACCCGTTAACACATATTACGATGAAAAGCTAAGGATGACGAGGAATTATACCTCTCAGCGTGACAATGACCCGACGAATTTACATCCAAATCAACAAAAGCATGGCTTCACCAAAAGAAGATTAAAGTTGTGAAATGGCCCAGCCAGAGCCCAGACATGAATAAACTGAACATCTGTGGAGTGAGTTGAAGAGGGCTGTGCACAGGAAATGCCCTTGCAGTATCCTGTGCTTTTGAAAAGAGGAGTAGACAAATTTTACCAAGTGAAAATGTTCCATTTGGAAAAAAAAACCCATACCCCAAAAGTCAGTGGTGTATTAAGATAAAAAGATGCCTCAAAAACCAATAATTTAAGGGTGTGCGTATTCATGTTCATGTCAGTTATTTTAGGTTTTTCTTTGTTTTTTAAGATTTGCACATTTCTTTACAGGATGCAATTTTACGGCCGATTTTATTGTGAAGTAGAACCCGTATGTTCCAGCAGGGGGCGATATTAACACTTGTTTCTCAGCTGGAGCCTTTAGGTTAGACAGCTGAAATGCCAGCACTGCCTACAGAGACAGGCGGAAGAAGGATGGGGTCTGAACAAAGCAACAAGCTAACAAAATCAGACATGTCCTTTTAACAGAAAGAGGAGAAAGTGACTGTTATTTTAACTTCTGATCGTCAGGGCCGTTGGATAAGTCATTGACCTGAGATTTCAGCTGCAGCTCATTTCCACGTCACACCAGGACATCACATCTATTTCAGTTTCCTAAACATATGTGTTTGAGCGGTGTATAAATCATAGTCCATCATCGGTGCCTGAAAACACTGGCAGTCAGGCTGACACTCCTCCTTTCACCTGCTTCATTATGTTTTATTATATTTTTGTAAAGAGAGGGCTGACATCATGTAGGCACTAAATCACTAAGCCCTAACATTACCCGCTACACAGCGTCATCTATGTCTGGTCAAGTGAAAAACTCTCACAGATCTGCAGTTAAAGAAAAATATGCTCTTTCCTTTTTTATTCCAGTGGATTTAAAATTAGTTATGAAGATTATCGTGCTGGGCCCAGCCGAGCAGAAACATTCCATAACCCCAACCTTCGCGCTGACCCCTCCTTTGCTTTTAACAACTGCCGACATACTTTGGCTCTGTTATGTGATCATGCTTAGATGAAATCTGTCAAACAGCTCCCTGAGTTATTAGGCTGTCTGCGCCTGACCTTTCCGCAATCAAAGATATATGACTTAAGGGCTCGGATTTGCCATGGCAACGGCTCCAATTTGCCGCCGTGAGAAAAGGTCTAATTGTTGCAGAAATTTAATGATCTAGCCCCGACATCAGGGGCTGTGAGATTTTATGAACTGTTTACGCTATAATTTTCTTTTGTTAATGCATTCTGTGTTAACCCCTTCCCTGCTGGCTGCCTGCAGGGAGGTGCCGAGTGAGTGCGAGTGTGTGTGCGTGTGTAAAGAAGTGTGTAAAGGAGGAAGAGGAGGACGAGGAGGGTGATTTCTGCCCCCCGACTTGTTAACTTGTGTGTGTGGCTCCTCTTTAAAAAGGGCAGTTTTGTCTTTAAGAAAAGCAGCTGCCTGCCGCATTATCTGCTCTCAGCGATGTAGACATCAGTAATATATTCTACAAGGTCAAAGACAACTGAGATTAAAATGTCTAATCAGTTAATTTGTTTTATTGAGAAGGACTGCCGTGTGATTGGACACACGGAGAGATAGAGAGTAGGGGGATGGGGAGTGGAAGAATCTGGAGATGAGGGGAAGGAGGTGCTCAGATTTGCACATTGGTATTTTGACTGAGCTTGATGTTGGAAAATATAGCCGTGCCACTCAGTTCTATCATGTTGATGAAGCTCTGACAGCCTTTGTTTTTTTTTCTCTCCCCCTCCCCTCTTTCGCCTCCCTCTTTCACCATTCATTTTCAATCTAAGGCACATTCATACAAAACTGATTTTATTAGTTGCTGAACTAGACTTATATTTTATATCTCATTAAATATTCAAAATAAATTCAGCATATTTGAACTGTTCATACATATTCAGTTTCTGTAACTCGGATCAGAATATTCTTATTGAGCCTGTAGTGCAGAGATGTTTTTGAAAAGCTTCCATTTAGAAGAATGAGAAGAATCACAATGCATCTGGTTGTTATCTTCCCCCACATTTACAATTACGTTTGGAGAACTATATTTTTAGTAATGACGTCAAACCACTTACAGACCTGAACATTTGGCCTAACCCCAGATAAAAAAGCAGCGTCACATCAACACTGACAAAATAAAGGTAAAATATTAATACATCATATTAGAATGACTGAAATGACCTTTAATGCCTCATAATGACCTATATCAGCATGTAGGTGAAGACTGTGATGGAGTACGTTCTAATTAATTTCAGGAAATAAGATCTTTTAATTGGTTAATATGGTACTCAGCTGCAAATGTGTTTTTAACATTTCTCTCATACAGACAAAAAAAAAGCATATGCAACCAAACCTAACATTAAAGTTCAAGCATTCCAACTATGACAATTGTTTTCCAGTAATTATGAAAAATGCTTTTAATTTATTGCTATGACACAAACCTTTCTGGATATCTAAGCCAATACATACATTTGAAGATCTCATTTAAAGTAAAAAAAAAAAATCTAAAAAAGCACTAAACATTTTAATAGAGCAATTATGTGTGAAAATCAGTACATGCATATTGATCATTTGAGGCACATATGTGTTCCATACATGTTTACATGAAGACGTCAGGGAACATCTGCATTTGCACGCTCAAACGTAAGTATTGCTGAACTGCCAGCTGAAGCTACAGCTGTCAAACACTTCAGAGATCATCAGGAGTGATGATGATGTACGTTGCATATTGAATGATACATGAATAAACTTTTTCACCTGAACCATTAATAATGATTAGTGCCACTCAATCACACTTTGTCCATTTTAATATTAAAGTAATGGTGTATTGGAAGTGCATTGTAAAGTGATTTTTCTCATGGTAGGATGTTTTAAATCATTCTTCCTTCTCAGTCAGGGAAACTGTTCAGTTAGAGCAACATTCACATGGGTTTGTGGGTGCTTTTTTCCCCCTACAGACATGTGGATAAATGTGTCTTCCTGGATATGACCTCCATTAAGACCAGCTGAGGAGATCTATCCAGTGGGCAGTTTGTTTTCCCAGGGTGGAGCAGTGGTGGTGGACAGTTCCTGATTTATTAGATTCAGGAGCCAAGTGACCATGATGAAGTACATTCCCATGTTAAAATGCTGCGCAGTCTAATCCACACACTGAGCCCCCAAGTTTGGTGGTCAAGCCGGTTGAGTTTTTTTAAGAAAAAAATTACAGAAATTGTAGTCCTACACAAACATTTATAGGGTGATTTACTCCACTAAACACAAAGCCATCAAAACTTGATATTGTGTAATAATACCAGTTATTAAAGCAAGTAAAATATTGGTAAAACCATAGTCATTTTTGTGGTAAATGTGTGTTCTGCAAAAATGGGAGGGAAAGCTATTACAGCTTAAAAAAAAAAAAAAAGTGGTACTATGTTCAGAAAGAATTGTGGGGGGAAAAAAAAAATCATGCTGAATTTATGGAAAAAAGATGTAAAAACATTTTAAAGAGAAACATCTGTTGAAAACATACATTTTCATAAGTCAAACTCCTCTAAAGTCAGGGAAAAAAATTAATGAAATCAAGAAAAATTACTCGTATGCATGCGTGTCCTGACTGTTAGGGGTTGCACGGGTAGTGTGCATCCTTCAGATGGAGTGGAACAAACTGTCTCCCATCAGTGATGGAGTGCTTCTTAAAGGGGAATACACCTGTCTTTAGGACAAATATATGCCAGTAATTACCTGTCTAAGCTAAATCTCTGGGCGCCAGATGTTAGTAAAGCACCAGCGAGACAGAGACAAATTAGCGCATACTGGTCTAGCCCTGAACGTAAATATAGTTGAGGCTTAAATAATCTTTTCCTTGACCCTGTTAGTGAGGTCGTTCGTGATTTTTGGAGTTTGCTGCACCTGAATGGAGACTTAAGATCTATGTTTTTAGATCACAGAGCATGCTCAATGATGGACGTGTTTTGTCAATACTTTTTTATAACTGACTTTGAAGATTGTAGTATGGAATATAATAGAATTAAATAGAAATACTTTTATTTATCCCAGGCTTGGGAAATTCACCAGCTACAGAAGCAATCGTCAACATAATCACAATACAGTGCAGGTTAGAGGTTAGGTAGGTGACCTTGAACATTGTTCTTTAAACTATTCCCAATCCTGAAACAAACCAAAGAACAGGAACCTTGGATCCACCCATGGTGAGCTGAACTAAGAGGAGTCCTACAGAAGGAACTTATGACTCAATGTGGAGCAGAGGAGCACAGAGGAAGGAGGACAAGAATGCTTCCCAGATGAGGCCAGCCAGCATCTTCGAGACACCCAAAGCAATCCATAAAGAGATGAGGGGCTTCGTCCTAAGAAAGCGCTCAATCATCTGCCATCATCCAAGGTTGAGTTTGACTTAAGAACACCCAGCCTAGAGGAGGTCCTGGAGGCGCTGATAGTTAGATCTGCCTCAGCTCCCAGTGGGGTGCCATGCATCATCTAAGAGATGCCCAGTCCTCTTCCAATGCTTGTTGAAAAATCCTGAAATAATCTGGTGAAGCAAGACAGTTGCTGACCAGTGGAGGTTTTCAAAGGCACTGTAGCTCCCCAAAGGAGGAGAACACAAAGAAAACTGAGCAGTTCCACAAGATCACTTCTCGGATCAGTGATGAGAGGATCTCTCTCATTGGTGTTTTAACCTGCCAATCTCAATCACAAAAAAACACACAAAACCAATGTGCAACAAAGGTAAATATGTCCATTAATGGTCCCCAGGGGTGGGATTATAAGCGGTCCACAGCCTATGAAATGCAGATTCTCCCTTTTCAAAATGCTACACACACCACTCTCCTGTGTGATATCAGCCATGAGCGCTCATTCTAATTATTTGGGCAAATGTACTAATTAGCTATCAGGTGCACCCCCCTGCACACCTCCATCCTCACTTATCATCCTCCCCTGACATCTTTTGTATTCAAAATAGGTTCCCAGCATGGTTGGGATTTTTCAGGCCATCAGCAAATATTTACCAGTTCCATCTCATTATGGTTCAGACTAAAATGCTGGCTATGAATATCTTAAGGCCCCTGGTACATGCCATCTAAACTTTCCCTTGACCTTTTATTGTTGGCCGCCTGCACTGACAATTGAACAGCAGTTTGACTGTGTGGGCACACGTGCACATGCCAGACATACACACAGCATCTGTGACATCATGTCTCACTGCTGTTTCACTGTAGACTTAAGACCAAAGCAAACTGATGATTATGCATATGAGCCTTCCTCTGCATAGTTCGCCTCAGCAGCCCTGCCTCCTGCTCTGATCAATCCATTAACTTACATTCAGTGTGAATATATCTGCTTTAACATGATCAACAGAAATGCTGACTGCTCCTGTTTCTTTTGCTTTGGCTATTATCAGCCCAGTCCTTGTCAATACAACAGTAATGAATGAGCCAGATAAATGCGATTTGGGGGCATAATCATTTTTTTGTGATAGTTTAATATTGCTGTTCTGCATTTTTGCTTTAAAAGCCGAGCGATTAATCAATAATTAATTTTAAAGCAGGAGATCTGATAGAGGTGAAATGACGAAAACATTTGCCATAAATCTGCACTTTATTGCTAGAGTAGGATTCGTGGCAACACCTCGTCAGTCTCAGTAAATTTTCTGTATGGATTGCAAAATGGCTGAGAGAAAAGATGCACGTGACTTATTAACTGCGAAAAAAAAAATCATTTTTTTAAATGCATACAAAAGTTATGCTTTTATCAATTTCATAGATGCTCATCTTTGCAGAGTCTGATGATGTTAAGGCAGCTGGATCACTAATATGAGGTGCCCCAGATGTTTAAATGTAATCCCCCGTGACTCAGTGGAATGGTTTATGTGCTAATCTTCCTGTTTTTTTTTTTTTTTTTTTTTTCTATATCTGGATCAAAAACTGTAATACAATGAGATGAACATTTTTTTATTTTCCTTAATTTGGAAAAAAAGACAATTTTTTAAAAAGAAATTTTCTGAAGTATGACAGGTCTGCTCCCTCCACACCACTACCAGTAAATGGCCCTGTGCCAAAGCTATTAGCTATAAGCCTAATTGCTGGGTGGCAGTAAGTGCATTTTATACAGGTGTAGCATTCCTTCCTCCATCCACTTTGCCTGCTGTTGTAGTTGGTGCCACCCTTACTGCAGTTGGATGGTGTGGTGGTCGATGCGTCTCAGATTCATCCTTTTAAAAGTGAAGCATTTAGCCAGCAGACACTCTCAGTGAGAATGCATAGAGTCTGCTTTTCTCTCGCTTTCTTGTAATGTGCAGATTACTGGTGTGGATTGACTCTCTGACTGGATGAGCAGCTGGATCTGGATGATACGATAGAAATAAAGTGTGTCCCACCTTTTATAACCTTTCCGTGCTTTTAGGCTGCATTATGGATCCATTTTGATGTTTATTTTTATATTGCAAATTCCATGTAGCTTGTGTTTAAAGAGAACTGGCTTTGACCACCAGGTCCAGCTACAGCCTGCTGTTTTGGCTTTTTTCTTTGGTTTTGAATCTTTTTTTTTTTTTTTAATATTCCTTAATTTTGGCTTTTTAGCCTCATGCTCTCTATGATTTTGACAAGGTTGGTTAATGTCTAATGGTTCTGAGAATCTACAGAATTTCTTCATAGAACCTCATGGTACTTATGGCACATTTGAAGCAGCAGCAGGCACCAGATGGAGTGCCAAATCAAGTTGTCTTCTTTTAGGATCAGATCAATGAGCAAGTTATTGTTGTGTCTCTTTGCCATGAGCTCAAGTAGCTGGTACATCACCAGCCTTCTTCTTCCTTATTGCAGCAGCATAAAGAAACTATTAGATGGTCGACAGAGGATCTATCGGGGGAACTAGGTTCATGCTATTTCCCTACTCTGAGCTTTAAGGTCACTTTTAACTCAGAACTTATATTTACCCCTCTGGACCAGATTTAAGTAAGTTGCTGGGTCTTTTGAATCATCAACAGGTGTAGTTCAACCAACTGGCTCACACTTTAGCAACTCTACAGACCCCATTTTATCAAGTACATTTTTCATGGCTTGACTTTAATTTGTAGAAATTTTTATTTTGTGCCAGCAATTTGATCATTTTGTTTAGGGTGTGTCCCTCATTTGATGACAGATGCTCAGGTCTGTGCATGTGCCGGTCCGATTGGCAGCACAGCCAAGCTCTGGAGTTATGTTGGTGTCTTGTTTTCTCTTGTTTTTCCCGTTTCTTATTTTGTCCTTCTTTAGTTGTTTTATGGACAAGATAATGTACACGAGGGAGGAACTTCTCGCTTCCCCAAAAGACTTGGCATGGAGATAAACATCTAATTCCAGCTGGGTTGCTGGAACTCCCTAACCAACAAGGGTGATAAGCTAGAGGTGCTGTACCGTGACTGCAGCCTTATGTGTTTTACAGACACCTGGCTGAACAACAACATTGCCAATTCCCGCCTAGATCTACCTTTCCAGCAAGTGGAAAGAATAAAGGCAGGGGACTGTCTCTGTTTGCAAATAATGAATGGTCAAGCCCCAGCCACAATATGCTGAAAGACATGAAGTGCTGTCAGGATATTGGACTATAGCCCTTGGATTGAGAACGTTTTATGTACTGAGGAAGTTTTCACGCTTCATCACCATTGTTGCTTGCATTCAACCACGTGCTGTGGCAGAAGTTGTGCATGACATCATCCACGAGACTATTTCAAGGATACAGATTCAGTACCCTGATGCTTTCACCACTGTGTCAGGGGACTTCAACCATGTTGACTTCATCTCTCATTTCATCGGCTTTCTACGGTATGTGGACTGTCCCACCAGGGAGAATAAGACCCTGGATCTGCTGTATACAAAAGTCAAGGAAGCATTTACTGCTACAGTCCATCACCCATTCTAAATACCCTACAAATAGGGGTCCTGGTGCTGTGGAAAACATCATGTCTGGTTCCGGTACCCAGAGTTGGTCGATGGGCTGAAACCAATGATTATAGACCGGTGGTCCTTACGTCGCACATCATGAAGAAATTAGAGTGACTGCTTCTCCGTCTTCGAAGACCGCAGGAAGAACATGTGCTGTACCCTCTGCAAGTCCTGTACCAGGAAGGTATAGGAGTGGCTGTGGTCCTCTAAATGCTTTACCAGGCTCACCTGCATTTGGATATACTGGGTGGATGGTTGAAGAATATTTTCTTGGACTTTTCAAGTGCATCTACCATCCATAATATCCAGCTCCTCGTGCCCCGCAACAAGCTTGAGGACATGGGCGTTGAGCTTTCCGTCGCTTCCTTGATTATGGACTACCTCACAGGAATTCAACAAGAATTCAAAATCTATTATCAGTTTTTTCCTGTAATTATTTCTCTTATATTTGCACTACTACTATGATCACTTCTGTTGATTATTGTTTTTATTTATTTATTTATTTTTGTTACATTTGTTGTGTGTGCGATGTGAGCTACAGGATACTTAAATCCTTCCTTCTTTAACACTTTGCACTTAAGATCTTGTTTATTTTCACTCATGTCATGTGTATGCCTTGTAATGCCCAAACAATTTTAGGTGGTTGATGCAGAGGATGCTTTACAACCAGCAGGGTCAGTGGCTGCTGCTCATCTGATGCCAATGTGTACTCCTCCTCTGTGGAACAACACTTGCAAAGGCTGGAAAGCACACTGTTTGGCTCCAAAACAAAGGCCTCTACATAAAATTGGTGTTGCTTTGGCCTACAGGAAAAGCAGTGAACTCAGTCCTTGGTCTCAGTCCTTCTGTCCTGTTCTAAGTCTGTTCTCTGCTCTCTACTCCCTACAATTGCATGACCTTCTTGTGAAGAGCTGTTTGGTTAAAGACCCTCATTCCATTTGGTTGCCCTCATGTTCTTTGGCAGTGCGATAATCTGCAGATGTGATTGGCTTACATACTCCCCATGTGGCATGTGCCTTCAGTTGTCTCCCCGCTGATATCAGAGCATGAGACTTTCCTTTCCCACCCCTTGAGTATTTGTAGATGACGCAAATTGTCCCTGACAAGAGAGTTGTTGTTCAGGCTGTGGTTTTAATTTTGTCCTTCTCCTAAATTATGGGCAGGTCTGTTCTCTCCACAACACTACATGTCACTTTGTGAAGGTGATTACACCCTGATTGCTGGGCAATACTTACAGTACTTGGTAACTGTCCTGCCTTTCAGAGACAAAGCATTCAGCCGGTGCAAATGTACAAAATTCCAGTTGGAATGAGCAACATGTAGACCATTTCATTCTTGTAGGACTCCAATAAGTGGCGTGGACTGAGATCATTCTGTGTTTAATGACATGACAGTTAAGTTCTGCTCGTGATTTCTTCTGTGTGTATGAAAACCTTATACAGGTACCCCCACCTCTCAGTCACTATTGGCTATCAAGAAAAAACACCACTAGAGACTGTGTATTGTCTATCTTTACTTAAGTCAGTGGGTGAGATTTGAAAAGCAGTGGCTATACAGTAAAAACTGACAAAGTGGGAAGGAAAATGGATTTGGTCATTATCATACTGATACCATGGCACCACTCACTGCTGCACACATTCTAACATCAGGTGACCTAGATAGCAGACCAAATACTCTGAATAGTGCAATTTTAGCAAGCTGCACAATGTCAAAATGTGTATTTCATTGACATTAATATAAGTTTAGCACAACAGTCCTTATCATAGCCTGGTTTGTCCTGCTGTGTAGCAGCTGCATCTCCCCATCTTAGAATACAAATTTTTATCAACACAAGGTTACCAAAATATCTGTGTAAATCATTATTTAGATATGTATATAGGCGGTGTGTGTGTTTAAATGAGACAATGGGGTGACTTTAAAGACAATGCTGTTGGCTTGCCAGAGCTTTGAAGCTGAGCCCAGTGTGTCGTTCCCTGAAGTGTTCACCCCCATCTATTCCAATCACATTGTTAAACACTACCTCTGTACATTTTAACACTATTGTTAGGCTCGATAGATTTTATTTGGCTGTGTTACCCCTCCCTCTCTCACTCACTCTGTGGCTAGCTGTGTGTGTGTGTGTGTGTGTGTGTGTGTGTGTGTGTGTGTGTGTGTGTGTGTGTGTGTGTGTGTGTGTGTGTGTGTGTGTGCTTTTGCCCTGACCTATCCTTTAACCTGGAAGTGTCTAGTTGTGTATTCATAGTTCCTTAGACAGCAGACATGGGATGCAAGACCAAACATCCTCTTCCTCTCTAGAAAATGCAGACTGGAGAAGTGAAATATTGACTTTAACTCCTCTAAAATAACCTGTGATTTATATGCAAGTACACAATTTATTAATGATATAACCTATGCTTTCGTGTCTCTACTGTTTTTGCCACGAACACCATTTATATATTTTTTGCAATTTGCTGTAGAAAACTTGAATCAGGACTGAATTAACCTGCGCCTATTTTGAAAATTTAATCAGCTTTTGAATTCATTCGATTTCGCAGGTTGACGTCAAACTCCCTCAACCTTTGTCTTGTGTGTTTATAATGACCCAGGGTATCTGTGGTAATATGCAACTCAGAGTAAGATGACTGTAAGAACAACTTGATTTGGGAGGAAAAATTCTTATGAGAGAGGGAGGTGGGAATGTTAAGAAGAAAGGTGCTTGTGCATCAGGCACTTATTATGTGTCCCCCAGCAGTAGCAGAAGAAGGTGAGGTCTGTCCACATGTATCTCTGGCTGCACATCACAGGCCCACCACTGGCCCAGTGTTAGCCCTGCTGTCTGTGTATGTGTGCACTGTGTCCAGTGACCCCAGACACGAGCTGCTCTGCCCGATTTAATGAGTAGGGTTGGTTTGCTTTGACGAAGGTGTCTGTCCACGTTATCCCTTACTTCCAAAATCACATGAACTTGGCAAAACTAACACAGGTCCGCTAGAAGGCTGTTGGGAAAATATGAAAATGAAAACTAAAAAGGTCTCTCCTAGATGCTTCAGTCTTTCTGCATTTCCATGTGTTTGTGAAATTTGGGAGCGTTTCAAAAGAATAGGACAAAAATGCTAATGTGCTTGACTGTGACTTGTCTGGTGTCTCGGGTGGCCAGCAAGTGTGGCAATGTTTTTAATGATGCATCTGCTTATGTCAAATGATTCTGAAACACCCCTTTGATGTCTCTCACACACACACACACACACATTCTTGAAAATGCTAACACTAGCACTTTTGCATGTGTCCACACATTTTTTCACATACGTGCTGTATTTCTATGTTATTGAAGACGTTTATAACCATATTGTATTACCCAGCTCCTTACCCTTACCCTAACCATCCCAACTGATCCTCTGACCTTAACTCTTACTCTAACCCTAACCTAAACCCAATACCCAACCTTAAAATCAAGTCTTAACCCTCAAACAGACCTTTGAACTTGTGAGGACTAGCCAAAATGTCCTCACTTCCAAAAAAATGTCCTCACTTTGCTAGTAGTTAGCAACTAGCTTTGGTACTCAGTATGTAGCAAGTACAAGAGCACACACACACACACACACACACACACATATTCTTCCACACGAGCCTGTACTGGGCAGCGGTTCACTCGACACTCTTCTGGTGCTGTGGTGGCTGGTTTTAATGTCCCTGCCTAATGATCTGGCACACGTCAAAAGGTAAATGATAATTTGCTTTAAGTGGAGCCTTTAAGTGGAAAAGCCAGCAGGACTTGACTGTCTCCCTGACGTGACAGTGTTTACCATGAGCAGCCCATGATCGGTTTTATTTCAAATCGGATTTCTTTATGGAAATACATCACAAGTGATACTGTCACAGCTTTCTGTCACATAAACAGTCATACATCTGTACTTGGGTTTTGGTCCATGAAGATGTTCACGAAATGATTGAAGACAATTCAGTTAAAGTGAATGAACACACCAGCAAGAATTATTCAGGGAGAGGGGAAAAGACATGTTTTTCCAGGAATGATTTAGAGACTATGAAAACATGTTCTGAGGAGACAGCACAAGCAGACACCATTTCTTTGTAGGAGAAATCTGGGCAGTTTCAAATGAGATTCTCATCACTGAAAATGGGACTCATTATCACTTTTGTATAGTCTTTCCATTCTAGTCTTCTGGCTTTGTAAGCACAAAAAGTGCTAAAGCAGTTTGTGGTTACGCAGTTCCCTACACTCGTGAGAAGTTGCTCATGAGATGACCAAGGGAAAAAACCGATGAAAGTAAATGTCACAGCATGTTGGCATGGTGTCAGATTTCTGAGCAAAACATCATACCAGACACACACAGGCATCTTTCCCTTACAGCTAACAGGATTACAAAATGACAACGTAAGACCCAATCAAACAGCTGTAAGAACTTTAGCCCATCTTTGCAAATCTACAGCCATTTGCATTAAACTGATATCTGATGTGGACAGAATGCAGAGAAAGAACAGAGGGGGTGATAGTTATTACCAAAGAAAGGTGAGGAAAAGAGACAACACCTGAAACAGAAGGCGGGTTAGACGAGTGGAACTGAGGTGAGGATCTGACAGCTGATGAGTGGGAGGCTGCAGGGTGGTTGTCTTGTCCCCGCTTCTGACTTCTCTGCTTTTTTCTTTCCCTTTTTCTTCCAACTTCAACAAGCCTTTCTTCATCTATGCCTTCCAGGAAAAATTCACTGCCTCCACACCTCTGTATCCTGACAGAAATATTGCATACGCAGAGTCATCTCTCATCGCATCGTCAACCTCTCGACACCTTGCTACGCCATCGCCACTTAAGAAATGGCTCGATTTCATCATTTTCAATCTATCCAACAGTGTAACATTGTTGTCACTTACATTTTTAATTTCCTTCAGTACTTCACCAAACTATTCTAAATTCACAACTTTACTAGTTTCAGATTGTCGGTGTTTTTCATTTTTTATTTAGGACTATTTCATATAAATTTGCAACACACAAGTCATCATTTTTCTTTTTAGAGCAAAACGTATATGGCCACAAAATTCTTTTAGAATAAGAACTAAAATAGATACTCATATCCCACAACTAAAGGTTTATGGTGGTTTGAGGTCAACTCCATCAATATTTTGAGATGATTGATAAAATACAAAAGCAATAAGCAATACGCCGAAAAGAAAATACTTTTGAATAAAAAAGCAAAGCACGTAAACCTTTTCCAGAAATAACACAAACATTGATGGTGATAGAGTAGGGTGAGCTCTACCTTTACATTGTTAGATATAAAAAAAGGTGTACAAAATGAAAAGCCAAACTTTAGGTTTATATGTAAAAACACAGATCGGTATAATACCTCACATAAGTGGAATTGTGTATGAACTTTACAAAATACTTACAATAACACAATTTGTTTTCCACTGACTGTAATCCCCATCGTCATCTGTATAATTTACAGACAAGATTATGGTGAACTGTAAAAGATCTTTCTATCGTCGCTTAATTTACAGAAAATAAGGCAAATTTAGGTAAATAAAACCTTTAATTTTAAATATTAATTAGTGATGACTTTAAATAAACGGATTCTATTGTTTGTTTATTTTAATTAATATGTCTTTATATTTAAATAGATTTTAATACCTTATCATGCTGTGTTTTTTTTCCCATTTCTAGCTGTTCTTCGGGAGTGTAGTGATAACACTTAGATAGCACTTCTTTATTCTATGAATTTTCCTTCAAAAGAAAACATCTTTCTTTTACATTATCCATTTGATCTTTTTAGTCGTCTTAAACTGCTGAAAAAAAGAGCATGCTTTTAAAGCAATATGAAAATATGATTTCCAGGCATTAGCAGTATATTCTATATGTATGGTTGGAGTAGCTGCAGAGAAAGGAGACACTTTAGCTACTGATTTCTTCCCACTATGGGTAAAGAGGGGAGGCCCTGGGGGCATGAAGCCTCTGGAAATGTCTGGATATCTCTAAAGAGGCTGTTTCCCACTAGATGCGGAGGGTGAGACATAAAAACCTGTATATTTATAACAAAAGAGTCCCTCCATGTTCACTTAACTGAGCAGATCAGGATGAAGATGGAGGTGGGAAATTGGGTTTACACTGAAAATATGGCTCTTAAAGAATGCGTAAGCACAACATAAAGCCATAGATAACTGACATATAAATAGTAATTATAAATAATAATTTATATAGAAATGATATTTTATGTGTTAAAATATTTTATAAAAAAATCCCTTCAACAACACTGAAATTTTGTTAATTCCCAATTATGCAAACCCTACTTTTGTGTAATCAATAATATATTTTAATGTCATATATGTCTATTTGAAGTAATTTAGTTTCTCCAAAGCTTGGAGTTGTGAGGATTTAATAGTCTTCACAAGTCACCACTTGTGAAATATAACAGGAATTTTTAGATTAAAAAAGCTTGTGAATTTTGATGAGAAGAAAAATCATTACAAACTTAAAAACCAGTTATCTATGCAATATGTCATGTTGCCTTAGAAAAACAGTTGAACATAAAACTGTTAACCAAAAACTGTTTACAAGCTGTGATACAGGCCAAGTATGCAGATGCCCAAACTATCTCTGTGGCTCAGTGTCCTTTTCTGTTATTTTAAAAATGTAAAAGAAAAAAGACATTCTTACAAAACGTCTTAAACACAGATAAGTCACCCATTGAGATTTTAAAGCAGCTTTGTTCTTTTAACTGCTCAAAATGCATAAAAGTTGTGGAAATTTCCCCAACCATCAGGTGCCAGTCTGTAAAGGTAATTTATTTCGAGTCCACTTAAAATTTACAACACTTGTATTGGCAGCAGACATTTTGCTCATCTGCATGCAGTCTGTCTGTGGCCTCCACCCAAGTCAATTTATTTAAAGACACTGACTAACTCCAGTGACATTGGATGCCTTCCTTTGATAAACTGTTTTACTTTCTTCGTCAGCCATCTTTGATTCCTGCATTGATCCTGCCTCCTCGTGCACACAGCTGCCTCCTTGCTTGTTGTTCTTGGCACTACATCCAAACGTCCCCCAATCTGTCTGCAGTCCCCTCAACAGAAGAACAGAAACATCAAAAGACTCAGTGCAGGGCTCAGTCGACACGTGCATCTATGAGGCTTCCTTTTCTTTCACTCAGTGAGGGTGAGGGAGTTTGTGGAAGCCTCAGGACGCTTAGTATGTAAAAGCAACAGAGCATATTCTCATATTCCAACATAAAGAGCTCTGAGGTCAAAGCTCAACCACTGATCCCGTTCCAGCAGCCTGGTTCCTCCTCATCCTCTCATTCCTCAGGTCTCATTCTTGCACTCTGCCAGTCATCGCCAGCCGGTGCCCTTCTCTGTCAGTCTGACACAAACAGGTGCTGTTTGGCTGACATTGACTCTTGAGGGGATTAGCTGTCACCTCAAGCAGAAAGATTACATTCTTCTTTCTTCTTCACTTCATTTTTTGGTTTAATCTTGTCCTTGATTGTAAAAACCTTTGATTCTTCAGGTGCATTTTCTTTTGTCTGCTTGAAAATTGAAGAGGTAAATACTTGAACATAGAGACGCTGACCCAAACTGGCTGTGGATTGCCCAACTACAGGATGTACAAATTGTTATTCATGAAAGTGAAATTTAAAAATGTCACAGCTGGGGTTAAAACTAGTTACACCTTCTACATCCCTCTTTCTATTTTTTGATCTGCTAAAACCAAAATTGCCCTTTGACTTGATTCTATCTTTGATGAACACCAAACGCTGCACACACATACATCTTCGCAAACTTGTATTTACACCAACATAGTTAACTCAAGTAGAAGATGCCATTTGGAGCAAACTGAAAATAAAATATTTTTCCAAACACGGAACTTTTGCAAGTATGTCGCTGAGAGATAAACAACATGACAGTGATAGTTGATCTTATGGCGTAATAACCCAGATTTTTGGAAACATTGTAAATTTCCTATCGTCTTAAAAACATGCATCTTCCCTCCTTTCAAGGTCTGGTAATCTTGGAAATCACGGAAACATTTTTCATGACTTTTCCAGAGGTGAAGGTTTGATTCCCTACATGTGTCTAGAAGTGGGTGTAAATGTGTGTAACTGTTGTATTGTGGCCCTCCAATACATCATGTGTGATAATAGGTCTGGCACCAAATGGGGGGCGGGGGGTGGATTTGCATGGGGGAAGGCATCAATGGGACACCAAGCCTGCGTGGTATATACATATTCACATGGGAGCACATACATGTTTTATGCAAGAGCGTATATGTGTTTGTGTGTGTGTGCGCCGGGGCTAGTCCGTTACCAGGGAAATGGATGTGTTGGCCTCATCAGAGAGTCTCCAGCTGGTGGAGAGGCTTCGGAAGCGGCCCCTTGGCAGCCACCCGGTCAGGGGGGAGTTTGCATCTGTGCTGTCTTGGCATTGGACTGGATTGTAGTGGTGAAGGAAGTGTGTGTGTGCATGCATGTGTGTGTGTATATAAGTGTAAGTAGTTGATAGAGTTAAAAATTTGGCACTAAAGTGAGTTGTGTATCATTTTATATTTACCAAGCCAGAATTTCTGTTTGGAGTGCCCTACCTCCCCTCAGCACCACTCATTGCAATCTATCTATCTGTTTTTATTTTGTTGTATTCATTGTCCCATTTGCAGATGTTTTCATCCATCAACGACAGTTGTTAATCTGTTTTTCTGCCACATGTGCTGAAGATTGTAGCACCTGATGACTACAATGATCGCAGGAAGTTGTCCAGGATGAGCGTTTATTCGAGCTGCTGCTGTAGCAGTTGGGATGTTCCCCATATTGCTGAAAGTTGAAACACGAGCCACCAGGAAATGAATTTCAACGCGATTGGCCGACCTCTGACCACAAGCTGCTCTTCTTTGTTCTGATAGAGCCTGGGCATAAAATGAGCTGTTGTGTGTTATGTGTTCTTTGTTGGGTGCTATTACAAGTTTATCTCAGGCATAAATAAATGAAAATGAGTTGTTTTTGAAAGATGAAACAGATTGTGAATTACAGTGGAATACTCGTATATTTCTTTTCTTACTTGCAAGGATTTGTTTAACGGCAGTTTTTGTTAAGTTCTTTCTACGTCAAAAATAATCAGTTGTCCGCAGTTTTACAGAACTTATTAAAGTTTTGGACTATTAAAGGTGATTGATCCAGACAGTGATAGCACTCTGTGGAGCAGAGTGAGCAGGAACTGAGTTCTGGTTCCAGAACAACTTCCTGGAACCTTGACAGAGGCGCTGCATGACCTGAGCATCCAACCAAA